>BHFT01031142.1:0-29833 GCA_004320025.1 Laticauda laticaudata | reverse complement strand
CCCTGACAGGATTTAAAACATTAAGAAATACAAACACAAGCACTCACACACAAAGGGAGAAAAGGGTATAAAAACCAGGAGCTTACCATATGAAGGTGGCTAGCCCAGGAACGCAGACTTCTTGCTATCTCTTGCCTTCCTGAAAAAAAAAAAGATCCAGCTTTCAAGCAGTTGTCCGTATCCTTGCGCCGGAGCTCTCCCAGAAGGAAAATCAAATCCTCGAAGGAAAGGCATTTTGACAGTCTTTCAACAAGCATTAGGCAGGATAGGAACTGTCAATTAAAAAGCACAGGAAAGACATCAAAGTTAAAAACTGGGAGATATAAAATAGAATTTTATATTTAAAAAAGCAAGTCTAAAAAGAATCTAAAAGGAAAGGTAGAAACATTAGATGCATATTAGATGCATAAAGGTAAGTATATGGCAGAAGAAATATATCATAGTACAGAGCACTCTAGAATTGCAAACTACATATTATGGCATAGGTCATCTTCTAACAAATTTTAAGTAGAACCTGGCAACACTGTATGTTGTAGCAGGGCTATAACTGAAAGCAGCAGGGAGGCGTAGAATTGTCCTATGTACAGGGGTGGGATCCGACAGTTAATGACCTGTTCGGTCATGTATAAGGTTTGGTGATTTACGATGTGCTTCCCTGCACACTGCCGGCAAGTGCCTGTAAATCGTCATCAGCACTCTGTGTGCAGAGAAGCATCCTTTGAAAAAGCCCTTTTTTCCTGCTTTTTTAACTGCAGCTGTATCTTGCATGGCAGCTGAAGTTGAACAAATCAGGAAATAAAGGTCAGGTAAGAGCCCAGGTGGGCGGGTGGACAAAAACATCAGCAGACATAGAACCGGTTCTACGTCTGCTGCTCTTCAGAACTACCAGTTCTACAGAGGTGGACAGAACTGGTAGAAACCAGCCCCTGCCTATGAATCTAGGATATTAATGCAATAATTATGAGATAAGATTAGTATGATTGTCTCAGAAATGCAGGCACTGGAGAAGTACAGGCTCTGATGTTTTTGTGTGTCCAGATGCACTGTGTCTTTGGGCACAAGAAACTTCCTGTAAGTTCCCTTCCTTCCAGAAAATTCAAGGACAGCTGAGACATTTTGTAAAGGGCCTTTGGTGGTTAGACAGTTTGAGACTAGCTAAGTATGCTGTAGGGGAAGCAGACTACCTGTTGGTTTCATTGATAATAAAGATTGGAGAACTGGCTAGATCCAATTGTTACTCTGTGTCTACTATATGCTGTTTGATGGGTGCTTTGGTCTGATCATATCCCATGCTGAGTAGATGACCCAGACAGAAGCCCATGGATGAGATTTTAGTAGCCACTTTTTCCCCATATAACTTGAAAGTCACCCCTCATAGTTAATAGATCAAGGATTTAGTCACTGATAATCTTGAAAAGACTTGAAAAGACTTGCTCTTAGAAATTTGGATTGTTCTAAAGGTGCAAAACTGTAGGATATATTCTAATGGTGCAAAATTGTACAAGGCCAGCTGAGAACCATAAAGAAATTATGTTATTGATTTGGTTTTCAATAATTAGGGGCGTGCATAAGCATACCATCATGCCTACCGTCCCTGTCCTATTGTTTCTTTTATTTTTCTTATTTGTATCCATGTATTCATAACTATGTTTTTACTAATACCTATTATCTTCTAAGCAATTCACAAATCAAATCAAATAAAAATAAATAAATAAATTTGAGTGCTGCAGGAATACAATGGCACCACCCTGTCTTGAGGAATTTAAAATTGGCAGGTTAGACTTCTGTTAATTTTCAGCAAATTAGTTCACTACTCTGAGGTATTTGAAACAAGAGACAATGTTGTGGCCATTTATCCTTCAAGAGTGGCTCCTGGGCTTTTGCTAAATTCAGTTTGGATTTTCTGGAAGCTGAACACTAGATCATCTTCCTTCCCATACTGTGTTAGTTTTCTCAGGGCTCTTTCAAGGCCAATGGATATTTTTGAAACACCTGTTATTTCTGCATTATCTGCAAAAATTTGAATGATTTGGTGCAATAGTTAGTGCTGGCCTAGAAATGAGGTTGGGGGATGGGGGACTCTAAGTTCTAGTCCTACTTTAGGCATAAAAGCTGGATGGAAGACTTTGGATCAGACACCCTCTCCCAGCCCAACTCATCTGAGGGTTGTTATTGTGGGGAAAATAGAAGAAAGAAAGCGTATTAGATATGTTTACCACCTCAAGTTATTTACAAAAATAACAAAGGCAAGATGAAAACTAACATTACATTCATTATCTGTGAAGGTACTTTTTAATTTGTGCATCATCAAATTAACAGTGAAATAATTTCTTAGTGAAATAAAACAATCAATCCTTTGTTCCTTCAGATGTGTGCAATGTTATTGCTCTGCATGAGAAGGGGAGCACAGATCAATTCCGTAGCCAAGACACTCATCTCCAGAACAAAATGCTTAGCAGCCAAACAACACCTAAAAACCGAACTACACACTCTCACCAATGTATTAACAGCCAATGGATTCCAAAGAAAGAAGATTTACCCACCTAATCCAAAAAGAAACACCAACCAAAATCCAAGACAGAGAACAAGAGAACGGCAAAAGTCTCCTCCCATATATAAAGGGCACTACAGACAAAATTAGCAAGATCCTCCAAAAACACAACATTAAGACAGCATTCTGCACAAACAGAAAAATATCCACCATCCTAAAGAAACCAAAAGACAGAATTCAAGTTAAAGCCAAAGAGTATATGAAATCTTCCCTTGCACCAGTTACATGACCCACCCCATACATTGGACAAACCAACGAGAAGAATTAAAGTGCAACGTTCAATGAAGAACACAGAACTTCAATCAAAAAAGAAAGAACCGACATCGCCTGGTCAACACCTCAAAGCACTAGGAAATGAGATTGACTTTAAAAATACTAGAACTATTGCCAAAACCGAACCCTTCAACAACAGAATGAATCAGAGAAGCCATAGAGATAGGGAAAACCGCCCACACAGCCATGAATAAAAGAGTGATAACTCCTACCTACCAGCCGTTTGGAAACCCGCCCTCAATTAATAAAATGAGTACCTAACATGAAAAATGACACCAAGACCCACACCCAACGAGGGCGCACACAACTATGTCTATCACCACAGCCAGCCCACGAGGCCTGAACAGAACACACACCGCCATCGGAACACCAGCCAACCCCCAACCAATCAGATCACAGCCCAGGCCCCCACAAATGAGACAGACAGACCTCCAGCCATCAGAACACAGGCCAAACCCCGCACCCAGTCAAGTCGCACCCATGGCAGTTAAAAGGAAAAAACAGCTGCAAGCTCACATTACTCCTGGAGAAGGCACAAAGCCGAATGACACAAGCTGAAGATGACGAATGAGACTTTCGTCGAAATGAGTCCGCCAAAATACTTCCATTATTTGACGTGCGGAGAAAAACCAAATAACCAAGATCACAATAAAATACCCGTGAAAACTTCAGAAATTATATATACTATATGTTTTGTTAAGTTTTGCCTGGTTACTTAACACTGTATCTTGTTCAGCTTCCTTCGGTATTATCGCCACGTCGTTGTCAGTTGTGCTTGAAAGATGTAGCAATGTTTTAGGCAGATCCTGCAATCTGCGCATCATCAGGCTTCTGTAATTTGACTCGTCTGACAATGCAGAATGAGATTCTGCTGAAACGGTTGCTACATGTACTTTAAAAGCACCATGACATGACGTGGGATAATACCGCAAAGGAAGCTGAGGCTGAACAGCATAATCATTGTGTGGTGTGTGTGTGTGTGTGTGTGTAATGTGTTGCTGTTCAGCTTCCTTCGGGTATTATCCCACATCATTGTAGTGCTTTTTTTAAAAGTTGTAGCAACATTTCAGCAGAATTCATCTGCATCATCAGGCTTCTGTATTGATTTGTTATAGAAAGCCTGATGATGGCTTCAATAAGAAGAAGCCTGATGATGGCAATGAAATTCTGCTGAAATGCTGCTACACACTTTAAAGCACTACAATGACGTGGGATAATCCGCAAGGAAGCTGAACAGCACAAACATGTAAGTCCCCGCGAAATTAAATATATAATATATATATTTTAAATTTGTATTGTGGTCAGGCTATCAGAGGCGTTGGTTTTAATTTGAGGCTTAGCCTATTGTTGTGCAGGATGTTTTTTCTACATCCTGATTGGGTTGGGAGTCTCTGGTCTGTGGTTTATTGGACTTGGAGTTTGTTTGATTGTGTTTCCAAATTGTTTGTCCAATTGTAGCGGTGAAGTATGTATTGGATAGGCAGTGGTTGGTAAGATGCTAGATGTACTATGGGAGGGGTTTGTAATTTTGTTTTGGGGATGGCTGTCAAGGCTTCTTTTATAGCACTTGGGTGAAGAGGGATATGACATTGAAGCTCAACTAGTAGGTCGCTGGTTGTCAGTTTTGTTTCTTATGATCTCGATGAACTGGGAATGAGTTCCTTACATGTGGAGTTGATTGGATTCTGCATAGGGCTTTAGTTGTTTGGCAAGAAATTTGGCTAAGTTTTGTAGAGGTGAACCATGTGAAGCTGACCTATTGGTCATAGTGGGGTCCTTCTTTGTGTATCTTGGGGAGACCATACAGCTTAGGGCATCTGGATGATTTTTTCTCTGGTATCGATTCTTTGCTGATTTTCTTCGCTCATGGGGAGGCTTTTTATTTTGAATCTGGTGGTCTTTTCTAGGTAGGTGGTGTTGGGTCAGTGTGTTAGGGGTTTGTATGTGGGGTCTTGGAGTAGGTTGGTTAACTTGGGTTTGGAAGTCAGATTGTAATTCATAACCACTGTCTGCCATTGCCCTGTTTGCTGGTAGGATTTATTATGCTGGTGTCTTCTTTCAGGTTAAGTAGTGGCAGTTTTGTTCCTTTCTTTGGATATTAGTTGCTTTTGGGTGGTTTTAGTGCAGAAGATGTTGGTGATTTGAAGAAATTTTTTCAGCGAAGAAATCCCAGCAAAGAATCATACCCAAGAAAAATCATCCAGATGCCCAAAGCATGTGCCTAAGAGTGCACACAAGATGCTACACACACATTTCCACATAGAAAAAAGACTCACACCCAAGAAGAGATGAGACACGACCACGAACGCAGAAGCCATGCCGCAGCTGCACACTAACCCGCGCTTCAAACCCCTGACCCATACAAGAAGCGAACTGACACCACCATGAAGATGTGACACGCACGGAACATTGGAGCCCAAACAACAGGATCACAGCTCACCAGCTCAAATCCCCAGCAACTAAGACTAAACTGAAGCACAACCAAGACCCCATCTAAACAGAACACATCCCCAGCACAATCAGAACACAGCCAAACCCCCAACCAATGAGAAACACACCGCCCAAGTCAGAACACAGTCAAGCCCCACCCAATCAAAGTCACACCCCACTAGCAGTTAAAAGAAGCAGCTGTAAGCTCACATTACTCTGAGAAGCAGCAGAGCTGAGAAACAAGCCTGAAGATGAATGAATGAGACTTCATCGAAACGTTGCCTATATGCTGTTCAGCTTCCTTCAGGTATTATCCCCGTCATTGTAGTGGTTTTAAAGTTGTAGCAATGTTTCAGCAGAATATCCCTCATCTGCCATCATCAGGCTTCTGTATGGAGTTTGTACGTGGGTCAGGGTCTCACAGCCATTGGTTTTAAATTTGAGGCTAGCCTATTATTGTGCCAGGACACAATAATAAAAACATCCTGGCACAGGATGTTGTTTTTGTTGTAGGCCAACAAAAAACTGATAAAACTGTCTGTACATTCACAATTAAAAAGAAAAAAAATGAGAAGTGGTGGAAAATAGTATTGCTGATGCTGAAGCCAGGTCTTCACCCTGGTTGTTTGCAGCCCTCTTGCAGATCCTGTAAAACCTGTAAACTCATATAGGCATGCTTTAAAGCAGTGGTGTCAAACTCAAGGACTGTGGGCTGGCCCAAGGGGTGCTTAGATATGGCTCACACTAACCCTGGAAACAACAAAGGACCAGCCCATGGTGTCTCTGCCAGCAAAAATGGAGCGCAGGATATGGTTGCAGGAGGACATTCCAACCAAAACCAAAATCAGGGGCCTGTTTTCACTGGCAGGCCACTACAGGAACCCCTGACATGAGTGACATCAAGCTGGTCACACCTACCCCAGCCCCCCCCCCCAGGTCAAACACANCCCCCCCCCCCAGGTCAAACACAATTCTGATGCATCCTTCAATGAGATCAAATTTGACTCCCCTGCTTTAAAAAGATGAAACAGTATGTTATACTTCTTTCCTGCAATTCCCTTTCTTCTTCTTCTTCCTCTGTTCCTCCCTCCCTTCCTCCCTCTCTCCCTTCCTTCTTTCTTTCTTTTTGCCAGATCCCCAAACTTCTTTCCCAAAGTGGCTAGTGGACAACTAGATATTCAAGCCTCCACATTTTCCTAATCAGAACTCATCTCTAACTTTGTTACTCTGAGAGAGCAATATGCAATCTTCTGATGAATTATTGGCATGTAGATAAATTAAGTTTGATGGAAAAATACTAACTCACAAAATTGTCTGCAATTTGCTGTGCATAATATGTATGAGATAGTGGTGTAGGTTGGCTGTTTTAGAAAAAAAATAAATCTAACTCCACTCCCTTGGGCTCACAGAATTAATTTTTGTAAAGTAGTTCAGTTACCTGAATATAAAGCATCTAATTAGATATAGCTCTATATTGGCCCTGCCAAGGACATCTAGGGTGGAATATCAAAGTCAAAAAAGTCACAAAGTTACATGGAAAAAATGGGCAGGTCTTCAAATGAATGATGACACTGTCAACATTTTATTGATATCCCCATCACCATCCCTCGCATTTAAAGAGAAACATTTATTCAGCAACAATCTTTGAATTTGTCTTACAAAGGTAAGTAATCGGTTACATGAATTACAAACACACAAAAGCACACATCTTTTACAAGAACAATACAGCTTCTTTGGAGAATTATTTCATATTAAAGAGATGCATAGTGTCTCATGGGTTTTGTTTGTCCTCAGTGTTTTAAATATAGCAGTGGTCAGAGACATTGTTTGTTGTGAAGTGCTACTGATGATATTATTTACTTGGAAATAACACATCTGCAGACAAACAACTAAGCTCAGAGAACACCAAGGACTCCACAGTTCAACATAAGCTAAAGATTTTGTCTTCTATCGATACATTGTTTCTTCTTCAGACAATCTTCCACTATCAAAAGAGCTGATGGGTCTTATGAGTGAAACCTTGTTAAAAACATAGTTTCCCATTAATTTGAAACTTAAGCCCATGTCACACTGCACCAACGGATGGAAAGAGGATGTAAGACAGAGAGAAACACTTGCCATCCGTTGGTTAACGCGATACATCCGTTCTGTACTCACTGCGTCCATTTTTCTTCCTCTCTATCCATCCAGCATCCATCGACTGAGGTTTAATCCACTCAAAAAGTTTTGAGCTGCTCAAAACTTTCTGAGCGGAAAATGTATCCAACGCGTCCGTTCTGCATCCGCAATATGGGGAACATCCGTTCTGCATCCGTCGTCATCTGTTTACGCATCCACTACATCCGCTAGGCATCCGCTGCGCATCCGTGCAACTCAAATCCGCTCCAGCGGTAAACGACACAGGAGGAAGCGAAACGGACACGAACAGACGTGCAGCGTTAGTAGCACGGAAGGAGAAAAGATGAAAGCAGATGCAGCTCGCAAACAAAGCATTTAAAATGGAAAAACATTCGCAGAGGGGACCGATCTTGGATATTTAGAATATCTAGAGGATGTCTAGAGGATGCAAAGGACACATAGCGGAAAACCTATATTGCCTATAAAAAGGGGGAGAACTCACCTGGATCTCACTTTCAGACCAGCAGCCCTGCTTTGCAGACCTCTGCAGCCTTCATCTGCCTCTTGCTTTCCACAGCATCCAGTCATCTCCACCATGATCATAACACAGTCCTTTTGGTAGCCACCATCGTTCTGCAACACATGCAAAGCCATTACAGGCTCTTTCAACTGTTTACGGAAGAAAAGGAGGCGGCCAAGAAGCGTCTGGGTCCGAAGATGGATCGGGAAAAGAGCAGAGTACGGACTGTACAACAAGCTGATGGTGAGCTGAGAAACGAAGACCCTCATGCATTCCAGAACTTCATGAGGATGCCTCCAGCCATGTTAGCATGTTTGAAGAAGTTGTGGAGGCGGCTGAGACCCAGGTTGACCAAGCAGACCACACTTCCGGCCCAGCTGGACCCTGGGCTCAAGGTGGCACTGACTCTGTGCCACCTGGCCTCAGGGACCACCTATAGGAGCATGCAGTACGGCTGGAGGGTGCCACACAACACCATCAGGCATTGTGGTCAGTGAAGTGGTGCAGGCCATCATCGAAGAATACCTGGAGGAGCTCCTCCAGTGCCCCTCCACTGAAGAAGGCTGGAAGAAAGTTGCAGGCAGTGGTATCAGAACTGGAACTTTCCCACACCCGTTGGAGCCATAGATGGCAGCACGTGGCCTGCCAAAGCGCCAGCCAAGTCGGGTCCACTTATTTCAACTACAAGGGCTTCTTCAGCATCATCCTCTTTGCATGGTCGATGCTGACTACAAGTTCATGTACATCGATGCTTCAGCAAAGTCAGCTTCAGATGCCCAGGTATACAACGCCAGTTACCTCAAGGAGGGGCTGGAACGCAACCTCATCATGGGCTTCCCAGATCCAGACCCCCTGCCCAACGACACGCAGAATGTGCCCTATTTCATCATGGGGGATAACGCCTTCTCCCTCAGAACCTACCTCACGAAGCCTACACTTCCAGATGCCTGACCCGTGAAGAGAGGATCTTCAACTACAGGCTGTCCAGGCAAGGCGGGTGGTGGAGAACTCCTTTGGCATCCTGGCCAACAGGTTCCAGGTACTTCTCACCACCATGCAGCATCGCCTACAGACCGTGAGGAGGATCATGGAAGCTTGGCTGCATCCTGCACAATCTTATGCGCACCGCTACTTAGTGTTGCAGAACAGGCTCGTGGACCTCCAACAAGGCAATGGGGACATGGAGCCTGGGGAATGGAGCAAGGACGAAAGATAGATACTGTGGATGTGCAAGGCCCCAACAGAGCTTCACGTGAAGCGAAGAAGCAGCACAACCTCCTGCAACATTGGTCAACTCCCCAGCTGGAGCAGTGGAGTGGCAAGACAGGATGATAGATGCTTAATGGATGCTTCCTTCAGCCTGTCTCATTACATTGATGAGATTGGGCCACGTATGTTGGGTGGCCTACAATGAACAGGGCATTTAAAAAAGAGTTGTGTTTATGTTGACATGTGTGGATCAATGCTTACATTGTTATTGATAATGAAGGCCAAAGGTGTGGCACCTGGGAGGGTGGACCATACAGTCCCACTATGCTTGCACTGGAGGTTTATCTATCCCACAGCTATTACCCATCCCAACAGGTATCCCTGCCCATCCTCAGCTATCTTAACTCATCCAAAGATATCCCTGCCATCCCAAAGGTATCCCTGTCAATCCCAAAGTTATCCGTGCCATCCCACTGCTATCTTAACCCATCCCACAAGCATGCAAAGGCTTAAAATATTTCTAAAAGTTTCCACCAACACTTATTTACAAAAATAAATGAAGCAAGTGTGTGAAGCAAAGATAATCTTTATTAATAACAAGCTGTAAAAGAAAAACAACCCAAGTCAAGTGTCCAAATCTGTAGACTGGGGTTCGCCATGTCCGTGAGGTCTGGTTCACATAGGTGAGGAAGGGCTTGCAGTTGAGGATGAGGAGTCGGTGTGTACCAGCTGACAGAGGAGATCTACGCTGCTCCTGATAGTGTCTCTTATCTCAAGCAGGACAATGTGGCTCTGTCCCTCCTGTCTGGTTCTCTGCCTTTCTGTGGAGGTGGAGCTGGGAGTGGATGTGGGTTGGACTGTGGTGGAAGTGCCATCTTCCTTTCTCCCATGAACCAGGAGGTCTCCACGCGCTCCCCTGGTTAGTACAGCTGTCGGCGGGTTCTCCATCGTGGCACGCTCCACAGACACCTGCCTGGAGACAGGAGCTGACTCTCTGCCGGAAGAGGACTGGCTCTCAGCAGGCTGCTGAGAGAGAGGGTTGTGAGAGGGGCTGCTCCTCGGTGCGGATCTCACCCTCCAAGGAAGCTGCACTTGCGGCATGACGTAGTTCTCTCTGTCCATCAGCTTAACCGCGGCCTGGCCAGATTTCTTGAGGCAGCTTCCTGTACCAGGTGTGCATTGTGCTTCCACCAGCCGAGGAGCACCTCCGAAGTGTAGCCCAGGCTCTCTGCTTCTCTCTCCAAGCAGCCTGCTTCCTTTTGGTGTCCCTATAGAGCCTGTGTCCCTTCCGCCATAGATACTCATTCTCTCTCTCAGCCATCTCCAGCACCTATCCTCCTGTTCCTCCTCGATGTTGTATTGCCTCCTCTCCCGTTCTCGTGTATGCCTCTTCCTCCCTTTGGCAGTACCACATGGGCCCTCATCAGAGGGGCTTCCAGGTTGTAGGGGCTGCTCCTCCACACCACCACCACCAGCAGCAGCAGCCCCAGCAGCACCAGCAGGACCAGGATCAGCAGCAGCAGAGGAAGCACCAGTGCGCCAGCAGCACCAGCAGGACCAGGATCTTCTTCCCCATGGTTGTGGGGTTGCTAGTGGTAGGCTGGCTGGCAGGCAGGCTGGCAGGCAGGAGGCAGGCAGGGAGGCAGGCAGGCAGGCTGGCAGCAAGGCTGACAGGCAAGGCAGGCTGCAGCGCAATGTGTCTGAAGCAGGTCTTTCCTCTGAATGTTGACCTGCTTGGAGCTGCTTCCCTTTATATCCACGGGGCTGACGCAATGCATCCTCCCCGCACACACAGTGAACGCTAGGCATCCGCTAGGCATCCGCTCTGCATCCGCTTCATCTGCTAGGCTTCCACTGTGCATCCGCTTCATCCGCTCGGCATCTGCTCTGCATCCGTTTCTTTCCGTTCCACGTCCGCTTTGCTGCGCTCCCCGGAAGCCTTGCGGATGTGCCATCCACTCTCATCCACTTCCATCCGCGAGGCTTCCGTGGAGCATCCGCTTTCCATCCACCCTGTGTCCTCCCCCCGTTCCTTTCCTTGTTGCCACTCTGGTTATGCAAATTTTTGCCCTCCTTTTGAGAGCGGATAACAACGGATGGAACATTTTTCTCATCTGCTGTGTCCTTTTTACAAACATTTTGCATCCGTCAGCCAGTGTGACAGGGCCTTTAGGATTTGTTTCAAACCTTGATGAACAAATTCAACATGGAGAATGAAAAGAAAGCAAATGTAATCTCAAGCTATAGGTTATAATTTGTTGTTGTAGCATCAGACAGAGTCTTAGCATTTAGGTTACTCATACTCATGGTTTCAGAGGGAGAATAAATTCAATTAAAAATATGGGAATTTTTGCTCCTATTACATTTATTAAATTGACATATATACTGATATCAATGTTTGCAGGAGATTTGAATTTAGATTCTTCTGGAATCTAACGAATCAATGAAGCAACACCTTTATGGTACTTGGAGTAGTAATTAAAATACAGGTCAATAATGTGCAAAAACTCCAAGGCTTCTAAACTGAGATTCGACTGAAAATGAATGTGCCAAAAAGTTGAAAACTGAGCAAAGGTCTTACCAGAAAAGGTCATTCCTGCATAACAATATAGTGCTAATAGATATACTGTATAAGTTTATTTTATAAGCTTATTTCATATTTTTCATCCAACTCCTTAAAATGCTCTGGGTAGTTTTGTGTGCTCATAGGAACAATGAGAGATACATTATGGCTAACACTAGGGCACAGTAACTTTAATCTGAACTAATTTGCACTTCTGAAACTAATATGTGGACTATAAGGCAATTATCCCTCAGTTTTGATACCTTTAGATCCAAACCAAATTAAAAACTGAGTATGTTTGGGGAAATTGTATACCAAAAGGCATATAAATAGGAAAATCATTTGCAAGTATTTTAAATTGGGGATATTTTCTTCTTTTGAAAGGAAAGGAAAGTCAAAAACCCAGCATTTCCCAAAGTAAACACTATGCCTTCCATATCAAACAGAGCAATTTATTTTTATTTTTTGCTATAGGTGCTTTATCATCATCTGAGCAGATGCACTTGCCTTGGGAAATTCACAGTAGATTCAATCAGATTTATATCGATCAAGGCATGATTTAAGCATGCTGACAGGGAAATATAATTTAGCAAGTAGCGCTTATGTAGTACAGCAGCAACATTAGCCTCTATGATGATGAACCTGTAAGCAATACTAAAAATACAAGAAGGGGGTCTTGTCAAATTGTCATCTGAGAAGCCTCTTTGCATCGCTGGGTTCCTGGCAGGCTACAGGGTGGCAACAGAGACCAACTCAAACTTCCAGCAGCTTCTGTGAGCTACCAATGGTGTTGATGCCTTGGCATATTAATTTGAAATTACAGAATGTTGAGCTGTGAACAGCTTATGGGCTTGGAGGGGATTTATTCACCCCAGAGCAGACATTGCTTATGGGCATTGGCAGCTGCCCAGGAGCTCATTCAAGGTCTGTCTTAAATCACAAAAGAGCTTCTGGCCTATGCCCATACTTCTGGCCTATTCATACTTCTGTTTTTGTTTTGTTTTTTAAATTTGGGGGGGGGGTTGCCTATTTCTGCAACCAAGGAGCTTCTCTGATTACTTGTCTCAACTTGTTTTTAGCCCCCCAGGAATCATTTAGGCATGGACAGATTGCAACGGGATGATTGTTAGACAATTTGGTATTTAAGAGTCCAGAATTGTTGTTTGATGTCTGTGCTTAGTCATGGACACTTGAAACCAGGAGGCTGGTCTTGAACATTCCGAAGGAGGTTGTGTGGAAGAGCAGTTTGTAAGATATAACATTGTTTAAAAGTAAACAAAATGATACCTATATTCATTTTAATCCTTCCCCCATTCACTCGCTCATTTATTTAGACTTTTCCCTGTTGCTATGCATATCCTGACATGCCATTCAAAGGCCAAATGTGGTTTTCATCCCAGAAAAAGTTACTTCTGAATTAGAGACACCTATATCTATGGGAATCTAATGTTTATAAATGAGTTCTGCAAATATCATCTGAAGTTTCTTTCCTGGCTTGTATCTGCTGAACAAGGATGTATAAATAATATACACATGCTGTTTATGGTCTGCTTTATATATTTGCAAATGTTATAAAAATACCGTAAGTCTCGAATGCTTCCTTATTTCATGGCGATGACACCTAACATAATGTTGTCCCAGGAGCATCACGTAACAGTATTAAAAATTAGTTTGGTTTATACTTTAACATTTCTAATTCTGCATATTTGAATGAATACTTCAGTTGTCTTTGCATTTATGATTTTCCTATTTAAAAAAATAGAAATGTACTCATTACTAGAAAATTGCACAGAGAAATTGGAATATTGTTAATAATAAAGTGTAACAATGTGTAATATTAAGAAGAAGCATATGTGTGTGTGTGTGTGTGTGTGTGTGTGTCCAGAGACAGAAATACAAAAAAAGTGTCTAAATTTAATGACTATTTTTTTAAAAAAAAAGTATTTAAAAATTTCTAACTGAGATATAAAAATAGAAACACAGAAAAATCCCTGTGAGATTTACTTTCCTTAAAATCACCTATTTCCTCTTCTTCCAAGGATGGAAATTGTTGGTTCTCTAATTTAAAATACATTTTGAAGTGAAGAAAGGAATTTCCTCTAAATATCTGAATCTTGGTCCACTGTCTTCCCATCTTCTTGGTTCAAGTGAACTAATCAGTTTAGAAGCACAGTTTTAATGCATACTCTTTTCCAGAGTCCTCTCTCCAGCTGGTGTTATTAGTACTAAAGAGACTGAATGAAAACTGGTTGAAGAAACATTAGCTTTTAAAATGTAAATCCTTCATCTCTATCCAGATGGCAGCTTGGTAACTGGAGCTTATCAGAACTTCTTCGGAGGATATGATTCCAGCTCAACTCGATACAACATCCATATTAATATAGTAAACACAAAATAGCTGAAAACAAAATGCATCAGCAACTTCCCCTTCCTCTGTCTGGGGCTGATATGATTCATTTATTCCTCATTCTGGCCACTATGATCACTTTTCCGCTGTCAGCATTACAAAAATAAATTTTATTACAGAATTTAATGTGGCGAGCAATCAATCCTAAAATACTTTAGGTAATTCTTAACCAACTTTGATATAGCTTGTTTATCTTTGCTGGTTACTTGTTGAATGTATTTATTTAGTGTATGGCATATAATACATGGACTATCAATATATATTAAAATTTCATGTAAATCACTAAAACACAATAAAATATAAATGTTAAAAAGATTTAGGTTCAAATATCAAGGTCTAGGCCAGGTAACCATTGAAGTGCAACATTGTTTATATTTTAAAAAATTAGACACTGGACTAGTATACATGTTGAAATTATCATATCTTACATTCTGATGGGGTCTATGAATAAGACTTTTTAGAATTTACTTATCCATGGCTGGTTAAATAAATCTTAATTGGCTGGGTCTGCACCATAAACCATAACTGAAACAACTACATTATGACAGTTCAAAAATCATTCTAAAATGTTGCTTGTTTAATTAATGATTTTTTGGTACAATCTGTACAACACATTAAAACAATTCATATTCTGGCTTAATACAAAGTTTACTACATGAAATATATTGTGCAGCAGCTTAAAATGATGTTGTGTGAACTCCATGAATGGCTGTCCTTTCAAGGCCTAAATAGGTTCCTCCATAAATACTTAGAATCCATTTAGGTCATCACGTCCAACCTCTGCTCCATACAGCAATCCAAATTCTTTATTGTTCTCCTGTTTTTAAATTGAAAGCCACAAAGAGTCATTCTGCAATTGGGCAGTCTCTGAATGTAATAAATAAATTTGAAGCATTTCAGAAAGCTGAAGAATAAATGTTTATTTCCCTGAACTGTTTTCATTGTTAGGAAGAGTTCTCCATCCTTGCCCAAAGTTTAATTGGAAACTGCCTTCCTGTAATCTAAATCCATAGCCCCATGTCTTGAAAGATATGGAATGAAAGAGAATAGATCCTTGCCATTTTCTATATGACATTCTTTCAGGTATTTTCAGCAAGCTATTATAATCTTTTCAACTGCATTTTCTCCAGGCTAAACATAAATATCTCTGTTGAAGGAGCCTAAAACTTCATTTGCCTTCTTTGCCCCTGCATCATATTGTTGACTCATATTCAGTTTGCAGGCCATTTACTATTGCAAGATCTTTTTCTAAAGTATGATTACCAAGCTATAGCTGTGTCTTTGATCTGTTTTTTCTAAGTCAACAACTTAGCATTTATCTCTGTTATATTTGATTCTGTTACTTTGAGCTCATTTCTTCAACTTGTCAAGATCATTTTGAACTATATGTCTGTTTTCTAGGATATTATTTATGTCACCTAGTTTTGTAAATTTTCCACCTTGCCACCCATATTTCTAATGTGAAATAAATAACTAAATAAATTGAAAAGTAGAAGGATCCAGGGTTGAACCTTGTGAAACCCATCTGGGTTCAATTTGATGAGGATACGGTGAATACTGTTCTCTGAGTGAATAGTCTAACTTTCTCAAGGACAGGAATTCACACCCCCAGCCCACTGAGAAAATAATCTGCCCGTTTTTTCCTTGCTCCATATCAAAGGGAGTTTTTTCTAATTTTCATGGGCATAAGTGTGCCATGTAGTCCAATGTGTATCATGGTGGGAAATGCCCCTTTCCTATGATCTTTCCTGAAACAAGAAGATCAGAGGTGGTATTCAGCAGGTTCTGACCAGTTCTGGAGAACCGGTAGGAGAAATTTTGAGTAGTTCAGCAAATACCACCTCTGACTGACCCCTCTGACTTACCAGCGGCAAATACCACCTCTGACTGACCCCGCCACCATCTATTCTCTATCCCAGCAGATCGACTGGGTCCCCTTTTGTTGCCCTGCACAGGAGAACAGACCTGGAAAGCATGTTAATGGGGTGGGGAGAGAATGGAGATTTTGCAGTAACCTTCCCCCAGGACTGGGAAGGGAATGGAGATTTTGCAGTTTCCTTCCTCTGCCATGCCCACCAAGCCATGCCCACCAAGCCACGCCCACAGAACCAGTTGTAAAAAAAATTGAATCCCACCACTGAAGAAGAGACATTTCCTTGTCATGTTTCTTGCATGGGTATCTTTTTTCTTTTCTTTCGTTTTGCCCTTGAACAATGTGGAACTATAATAAACCAATCATCTTATTTATTCTTGCTGCAACAATTCTCTCAAATCTACTCTAGTTATACATGCTATATACATCCTTTCTATGGCTGAGAGTGAGTGACTGGCCCAAAATCATCCAGCTGGCATTGCCCTTAAGGTAGGACTAGAATGAGGTGCCTTAACCATAATACCAACATGACTTTCTCAAGATGTGCTTATAGAACCCAATTCCTAAAGAATTGGTGGGCTGTTTTTTGTTTGGTTAATTCTGGAAATTTGTTTGTATTCTGTATGACTTGGAAGGTTCCAAGTAGTCAATTCTGATTGGCCAGAAAAACCAGTAGTAAGAAGCCACTCAAAGGCAGCAAGATTAAACTAATGTCATTGGCTACAAGCAGGCAGGCAAGCCTCTATAAAAAGGGCTGCCGCGGCTTGAGCCATATTCCGTTACTGTTGCTGTTAACCGAATAAAGAGTTGTTAGTTGGTCTCTCGCGCTTCTTTTCTGGATGGAACACTGGCGACGAGGATGGGATCATCTTGAAGCTGAGACCGAGCATGCAGCAAGAGAACAAACCGCTAGATGAGATGGCTGGTAATAACGTGCCACCTGCACCATTTAACCCCAATGAGGAAGATTGGGAGTCTTATATTGATCGCTTCCTGATGTTTCTGGAGAGCAATGACTGGAAAGACATTTCCAATCAGCGAAAGAGGTGCTGTCTTCTAACACATTGCGGGCAGCCCGTATTTAGGATGGCAAAAGCATTGGGCGAAGCCAGAGACATGAAACAAAGTGACCTGGTCTTGAGCTTAACTGAATGCTGAAAGCTCACTATGCACGGTTGTCTCAAACCTCATCAAGAGACCATGAATATTCTATAAGAAAAACCAGAGGGAAGATGAAAAGACGTTGCTGATTTCGTGGCAGCTCTGCGCCATATTGGAGGAGGCCTGGTGAATTCTCAAAATATGGACAAGGCAATGCGAATCGTATCGATGTTAGGTTCTTAAAGGACTCTACCCTACAAAGCAAACTTTAAACAGACCTAACATCATGGTGGCAAGAGGCCATCGTGGAAGCAACCGCACGGAACCGCAAGAAAATCAGCTGGGCCAAAATGAAAATGATGAATGCCAGGACTGACATCGAAACCCTCCCAAAGAAAGAAACTCAGGCGGAGGAAGAAAGCAAGGCTGCCCCAAACTGCACACCCACGAAGACCTAGACGGAATCATCAGAACACTGATAAAGAATGACGATGAGGTCCATCGCCTTTACGCAAACCAAAAAAGGCGACGAAAGGAACTGAAAATTGGTGAACTACGGGTTAGTACCTTTAATGGCCAGGACAGCGCTGATGTTGTGGAAGGATCAATATATCAGAGCACGCAGAGAATATCAAAATTCCATTCGATGATTGATACAGATTGCATCATCGTTTATGTGATCTTCTCGCAGTCGGAGCTTCAGCTTAAAAGTTGGTTTTGACAGATTTTAATAGTTGGGTTGTGCCTATTCAGAGTAGGTGATTACATATGGATTAAGTAGAGTTTGCTTCTTCACAGACTAGCTTACAGCCTCTACGAAACAAAAACAAGATGTAGCTCTAGTTTTAGCACATTCACTGAATATACGCTGATAAGGATTTGATCCAGAGACAGTCACCCATCAAGAACTGATTTCTACTGAGAGGCTCAATATACACGAGATATATTAATAAATTGTATAGATGCCAGCAGAGAAGGAGTTAGTAGGCCAAGTACCAGTTTCGCCGTAAGGAAAACACACATCAAAAGACTGTCACATAGGAAGAGGTCAGATCGGAGATGACATGTGAAACGGAAAGGACGCGAGTAGGGAAAAAACAGTCAGACACGTTGTACGAAGTGAAAATCGGTGATGATAGGAGGAGACACCCTAATAATGCATAGAGATGGAGGTCAGGAGGAGGAGCCACATTAGAACTCATTAGGAGGATATTTTTCTAATCATAGGATGAGTACTCATTTGGAAAAATCAAGTAGACATTTCGAGTATTCCAACCATACAGACAAATATGGCCACTCACGAAGACAAAGATATTTTAGAGGTTGTCGCTCCACGCCACTACCAGCTGGAGAGTGGAAGGATTTTCACACAGAACGATGTGGTCAGAATCTGGGGAATCTTTCAAAATGTCAACTACAAACACCACGTTTGATGTGACTAGAAAGGGTGTTTCCTTGTGTCGGATCTCTAACTATCCATTCGAAGAGAGGATCGATCAGAAGACCTTCCGAGAGTTGCCTCCATGCTTTCTCTCGAGACATCCAACACTGAGTTTATCGTTCAAATTCGAGTGGACTCATGCCCTTTTGAAGGAGTGATCAGTAGTTAGAGTGACAATCATGAGAATTATGTTATTGCCAGTTTAAGATAATCTCGGCGAAGAAATGTTAACACGTAAGGAGCTTACTTATAATTTACGAAATTTTCCTCCAGTTTCACGATTACCTCGATGAGCATTATTTGTCAATGAAGGCGCCACAGGTATCGTCCTTCATTTCTTTCGCTCTTATTTCAGTGATTTTGTAGGAGAGAAATAAGGCAATAGGGAGAGACTGTTCCCAGATATTCCTGTCAATCCTATTGAATCCCCGATATTATATATTGACACCAAAGAGAGTATTGATAGTTTTACTAAGAAGACCACATATATTCTTCTGCATTCACAACAAGAACGATACAGGAAAGTATAAGGAGGTGAATAAGTATGTTATCCGAGATATACTGGAGCTTGTTAAGAATTTACTCTGTGTCGACGTATCTTCTCGCGGAGAGATCTAGTGTTACTGAGGTGATTACTATGTGGGTGTCTCTCTTCGTGGTGAACCGTCGAGCACTAACGAAGAATATACTCTTTAGTCGATATGACGTTCATGGAGAGAATTTCGTATAGCAATGTCATCTTCCAATACACTGTCGCACATTTGTGTGCGCTTACTCTGGTCCATGGCCCAGATGACTCGCAGAATGGATAAACCATCTTAGAGAGTGCTGCATTGGCTTGGTGTGAACAGTCTTCCGATACGAATTGAGTTAAAGATATATATGGCGACGAGTGATATCTGTACAGTTGTTGTTCATGTAAGTTTAAAGTGTGTGAGCAAGCTAAGCCACCTTATAGTGTCTGAATTTTCCTATTGGAGGCCAGTCTATTTGTGCCTTCATTTCCCTGGTAGTCTTGAGAAAATAATTCAAATTCTCTCGTAATATTTTATGATTTCATTTTTTGATTAGCCATGTTTGGAATCAAATGAGATGGTCATACTTGTGCAATTCCATAGAACTTCTCATCATAGCAGAGGATACTTATGAGCTCTAAGAACCACTGGGTAACAAGATCCTGAGTCGCCCTCCAACTCTATCACACGATGCTTCCACTTCTAATGCTCTCACAACGACTAACATATTCTGATGTCATTATTTTTTCCCGCTTTCTGTTCTCTTTGTTAGGTGGTCTGGAAGACAGTACGACTCTCCGATGATTGTTTTTCTCGCGATTGGCTGTGATTTCTTCCTTTGTTGTTGGCTCTAACTGCTATTCTTTCTTGAATTTGGTTTAGTCGATCGAGTCAGTCTACATGATGGGGAATTACCTTACAGTGTCATTCGCTTCACGAGATTTGCTGTATGTTTCTCGAGACTGTGTGATGTTCAGTAGTCGTGTGTGGATTATCTATGCCTCCTCGTTGCAATAGAATTGCTAACCATCTCAGAGTGAGCAGTAAAGGATGCACCTCGTCATACACGGTCGCTCGGGGGTGCAATCCTTTATCTAACACTCGCAGATACCACTCATCCCAGGATATATCTCTCTCCAATGGTTTTATAGCTCCTTTCGTACTTTTTTGGTGTTTGCGCTCAGGCGCGTAAAAACTGTAGGACGCTCAATCAGAATCATATCTTTTTATAAAAAGTGTCATAGAAATCGATACGGATACGTCTCAGGAAGGAGTACTTTCGCTATCCTGTCCGTCTCTATATGAGTTCTTGTGGAGCCTGCTTCTCTCATAATGCTCGGCGTCATCGAGTTATATCTTTGTGCATATTCTCGGGAGGGTATGTGAGGGCGGTGTATCAAACGTACTCGGGGGATTCAAATGCGAATATCTCAGTGTGTTAGTGGCGCTGATTGTGGTAGGGACGCTAAGATAGAGTTCGCGAGCTGTACGTGGTGGCGGTATGTCGGGTCGGTACACGGAAGGCCCATGTATGGAAGTTGCTGCTTGAGAGTGCACCAGTCTAACATTTCTCGCAGGTTCTGGGTGCTTTTCTCTAGGGGAGAGTCTCTTGTACACATATGAGGAGTAGGACGGGTGACATTAGGATACATAAGCAGGTGGGATGACAGGATCGTGAGCACTCTGCGCAATTGTCCCACTGGATATTTTAAGGTGAATTTTGCACAGGCACTCCGTGCGAATAATAGGCGTGCGACAGAGCAGCGCACGGAGAGGATTCAGCGAACGAGTCGTTAGAGTCTGTGTGCATCTTCCTCATGCGCGTCTTATACGCAGTAATGACAGAATCATGCTCGAGTGTACTATGAGCTCAGCGTTATATGTGAGAGAGCACCGGTAGGCCATTATTAATGATTTTGCTTCATAGCGATTCGAGGTTGAGAGGCTACTTGACCAGCGCGTATAGCGATTTGTGGATTATTCAATGGGATCAGCTCTGAGCTGCGCTAATGCACGTGCACCATTATCTGAGCGCATATATGAGCCATTGCCTGAGAACTCACGGTGGCCCAGCAACATGTTTTGTTAGAGTGAAGCACCTTATTTGCCTCTGCACAGCCCTCTCCACTTTTCGCCGCATTTGCGATAGTATGTCATGTCCACTTTGCATCTCGCTATCAGATAATGCCACTTCAGGAGACGCGATAGCACTTTTATAGACTCTGCCACATGAGTCCTCTCCTTCATCTAGGGGCCTGTCTACACATAGGGTCCCACGTGTCGGCATCTATCTCTCCATCGTAAGCATGCTGTCACTTCGGTGAGCGGTCTCTCGCTCTTGCCTCGCCATGCTTGCTGTCCTGCTCGTGATCTCGTCTTCGCGAGCTCCTCCAGCTCCTACAACATGGATCTCTCCTCATCAGCCTCCACGAGTCTTGGCGCTTACCAGCTCTTGTTTCGCGAGGTCTCGCACTGACTGAGCCCTAAAGCGTAGCCGTGCGCAGAGCGCATGACCTCCAGAGCCCTAATGACACTTCTCTCCTTTCAAAGTCTTCTCGTGCGCTATCAACTGCCAGCGCCACAGTACTATTGGTTAAGTCAAATAGCTCTTCATTAGCCGTCTGCAGAGCCTCTTTTGTGTTTGACTATGGAGCCTGCTCTGCAGCCCTGGTGGCCCTGCTTGTAGGTCGCCTATTACGCCTAAGGTCCTTTATATCCTCTGCCGACTCCTGCTTTGGTTGCGCAGTGGTTCTTCTTACTACTGTCTCCTCAGTTCTTGCTCGAGATCATCCCACGTAACTATGTCACCTTACCTAGTGCCAGCGAAAACTTCCAAGGTCAAATACATCAGGGGGAATACAAACAAATTTCCAGAAAGTATAAAGCCCAGCACACACAGACCACAGAGGAGGAGCACCAGCCACAATCATTCTTTTAAGGAATCTCTGAGAGGATTGGGCTCATGAGAGGAGCGACATCCTCTGAGAATCCCGTCATTCTGGGGATTTATCTCGGACTCTCTGAGCAGTTCTGACCGCGTCGATTTGTTGCTCTCTAGTCCTACGTGTGGAGGACTGTCGCTCGAGTCGCGCAGCGCTTCTTGGAATTTCTGATATGTGTAGTGAGCGGCTTAGTAACGTCGAGCCTTCGTCTAGTCTAGAGGGAACGAGAGGATGGTTATACTTAGCAAGCTGTATAATCCTATGAGGTACAGTATCTTGATGAGATGAATCTTGTGCTGAGACGAATGCAATGACATCATAAGTGACAGGATAGTTTGGTGTCACTTTTATAGTCTTGCCTCCAGCGATTGTTTTCTTACTCTCTGCTTGAATTTGCCTAGCTAAATAGAGGGGGGTGGGTTCTCCGCATAGGAGTAAGAGACAGATAACTCACATAAAACATAGAGGGAAAGAAATGCGTACCAAAGGAATTAAACATAAAGGAAATATGACAGCCCCTCTCCCTCGGCCCATCTGCTCAAGAAGATAGTTGACAAGAGAAACTCTGTCGTCTATCTCTTCGAGTGGTCGTGGATTTCAATTCCTGCTTTTTACGAGATCTGGGTTCTGTGGTCGGCTTGGTGGGCATGGCTTGGTGGGCACGTGCCTATGGATGAACCACTGCGCACAACTCGATCAAATCTCACATTGTGTCCCCTTCGGCAATCCGTGTGGGCTCGACAGGTTGGTCCTTTGAGCTTGAGAGAGTGTGCTCCGAGTTCCTTCGGGTGCTACTTCTCCTCGCCCAGCTACATGTGAGAGATTATGCTTTCCAGGTCTGTTCTCCTGTGAGGTGCAACACCAAAGGTGCACTCGCTATGGTCGACTTCGTCGTCTGCGGCATGCTCATGGTGAGGAACTTAGCCTGACTGTGGCGGGGTGGATGTCAGAAGGTATGTTACTCGTTCCTTTGGCCGCTGGTTAGAGGATGTGCAAGATTGGGGATTCAGAGTGTCACTCAGGATGATGAGTGAGGTATTTGCTTGCTGAGTACTCTACTCTAAAATTTGCCTCCGTACCTGGTTTCGCGCTCGATGTGGAAGCTGAGCGAGTCCAGAGTAACACCTTGCGTAGTCACACTTCTGAATCGCACGGGCCCATCTGGGTACTTGCATCATTAAGGTGTTAGCAGGGAAAAAGATGCACTCACACTCTCTGGGAAGTAGAAACAGCGGGCAAGGTGATTTCCCGACCATGTCATGAGGCGTGACTGATTCGTAGCATAACAGTAGAGAATCGAACTTCATTTACTGCTCGGTCGAGAGTAGGGAAACAAATTCTCAGGTTCAACAAATTACCTCCGGTCATATGAATCACTAAGCACAAGGAGGAAAGCAAATCGCGTGAGGATTTTTATGTGAGATGTAGATAAGTGCGTTACTCAGTTGGCTGGGCGTGGGTGATCGATGAATTCCCCTGTCCTTGAGAAAAGTTAGACTATTTCCACTCAGTAGAAGGATAGAGATGTGGGTCCTCACCGTAATCCTCTGATCAAATTCCTGGTGGAGAAACCAAGTATTCCGATATTGTGCACAATAGGGGATGCTTATAACCTCGTAGAGGAAATACTGTGCTTAGCTGACTCTCTACAGATTTAGTTTAGTTATTTATTTGCCACATTGTACGAAAGTAAAGACGTGAGGTGCGTAACATGGTTGTGGCCAATATTACGTGAAACTCTAGCTCGCATGGAGGGTGAGAGTAGTTCCAACATAACTAATCCCTAGAAAAGTCAGAACGAGAATACATTCCAGACAAACATAGAATCTTGAGACCCATTATTTCTAATGCTAAAGAAACTCTCGCTCATCCATCCGCTAACGGACGAGGACATCACATGACTATAGAGAGCCAATCCACGTACGATATACCACAGCCTAATTTTGGTAGTTGACTTAGACTTGCCACAATAGACAGTATGGAAAGACGAGTAGTGCTGAGAGTCTGAGTCAGAGTTGCATGATCTTTGTAAGACCACAACAAAGACTGTACCTCTGCAATAGTTGAGTAGAGTGGTGGAGCTGTCAAACTGAGAGAGAATTACCTCGGTGCAGAGCTGAGCTGAGTGTATGGAGGGACAAAGAAGGCAAAATGGAAAGGGATAATCGGTAGCAGCTCTCCTTCAACAGAGATATCTTAATAGCTCGCTTCCACGCCTGGAGAAGAAATATCTCTCCAGTCTGAAAAGACTACATTATCAATCTAAAAAAAGACCCACAAGAGCCAGCCAGGGAGGGACAGAGTCCACACTGTCTGCTGAGATCAGGGACACACCTCCGGAGCAGCATTAGATCGCTTTGCTCGTGAACATACTTCATACCTGTTTAAACAGAAATGTCCATATAGAAAATTGGCAAGGAGATCTCTATTCATTCCTTTCATTCACCAATCAGCTTTAGTCCTCAAACGTACATAGTGGTTGAGCTACTCGGAGACTCTCTTCACGGACTTACAGGAAGGGCAAGGATAATATACCATATAACAATATTGGTCTCACAAGAGGAGTGCATGAGAATCTACCTCTGTGTCACTCCTTACATTTCATCGAAACATGCTCTGCACCTAGGAAGAACACATTGCTCATCACACACACATTTATCTTCAGCTTTCACTAACAAGGTCTGCTCCTGCTCTACAACACTTATAGTGTTTAATTGTACCACTTCAGAAGACTGTCCCATCTATATCTGCAAGAATCGACTCTTTGGCTTTTGCCCTAATCTCAGCGCAACTTTATAAACATGTAACAGGAGAGACTTATAAGAAAATCTGTGTACGACTTGGCAGGTCGAATGAAGATGGACAGCAGGCAGGCTTGCCGCTTGTATCCTCTCCCATCGAACCTAAGGAAATGGGAATTTCATGAAGTGAGTCTATTTATGGAGGAACCTATTTTAGGGCACTTGGAAAGAAGCCAATTCATGCGAGTTCACACAACATCATTTTAAGCTGCCTGCCACAATATAATATATCTCATGTATAAACTTTGTATTAAGCAGAATAATGAATTGTGTTTTACTGGTGTCTCTGTAACACGATTGCTCACTCACGATGAAAACCAACCTCATTTAATTAAACAAGCCAACATTTTAGAATGATTCTTCTGGATACTGTCAAGTATAATGTAGTTGTTATCTGAAGTTGACTGAGTTATGGTGCTAGCCCCAGCCAATTAAGATTTATTTAACCAGCCATGGATAAGTAAATTCTAAAAAAGTCCTTATCTCTATAGACCATCAGAATGTAAGATATGATAATTTCAACATGTATACCTAGTCCCAGTGTCTAATTTTTTAAAATATAAACACATGTCTGCACTTCAAGGGTAACCAGCTGCGCCCATCAAGACTTTGATATTTTCAGTAAATCCTTTTCTCTCACACCATTTACCTACTAGCTTTAAAATGTCGCTCGCTTTTTGGTACGCTCGATATTTTAACAATGAAATTTTATCAGTTTATTCGAGATACTGTACTGTGGAGTGCAGTTCGAGTGGTATATACTCACTGCCATTACAACTAAATAAACTCACCATGCTGCACTTTGTGTATTCTGAGGACAGTTTTACACCACACACTAACACAGATGAGGAACGAGACCTATATGCGAAGTTGGGTAGTAAGAATTCACCGATAAAGGATGATCTTTCTTTACGAAATCATAGAGAATTTGATCCGCTCTTAGTTCCATCTTTAATCTGTAGAGAAAGAGTTTTATTTTGTAAATGCTGACAGCGCAAACACGTCGAGTGAGTCGAGTGTGCTTTGCTAGGACGACAGAATAGACTAGAATAAATGAATCACTATCCAGCCACAGAAGACAAAGGGGTACAGCTCTGCGAGATGCTATTTTGTTTTCAACCGCTATTTATAGTCGTTTGGTTACTTCACCTCATACTTAACTCCACCTGAGGGAATCTTTTGTATGTGGAGTTGAGGCTCGAGATCATAATCCCTCCGGAATACGACCGTGAATCTGATAAGCTCCAGTTACCGAGAGGACCTGCATAATTAAGGAGTATGGACGAATGGAGAAGCTGAGTTTGACTCGGGAGTTCTCTATGTGTAAAACATACTTTAATTTGGTGCCTACACTCTAATACCATTTGGTTCATCATTTCTAGTCTTTTCTATGTTACTTTAATAACACAACGCCAGTGCTGTGAGGAGAGAGGTGCTGATTCTGGTAGAGAGGAAGTATGCTCATACATCATAACTTGTGGCTTTCTACAAAATTTCTCTTGTTATTTAGTTTTATAATCTAATAGGTATCATTTCGTCAAGAAGATGGGAAAAAACATATTAGGAAATCGAGAGTATTTACAGAATGCACTTTTGTTCTATGATTGTGATAAGTTATGCGGTTATCGCTGTACTACTGTACGATATGAGAGTGTGAGTTTTGTGAGAACATGTAGAGTAGACACTTGAGACGAATTGTCCTAGTGCATTGTGAAGCGTTGAGGAGAAGTAGAAGAGTAGCGATATGGGATATATTTAAGGAAATGTTACAGAATTGCTGGCACAGGATGTGTGTGGTGGTCATAGTGCTTTTTTGTGAATATGGTTTTATGAGATATATTGCTCTAGTGTATGAGAAGGTTTAGAATACTTAGATTAGTCTTAGTGTTATATTGAGAAAAGAGATACTCCTCCTATTGAGAAAATTGTAGCTAAAGACACTTGATTATCTCTGTATTTTTGGGACTGTGTAGTCTCTGATGTGTACTGAGCTGATTAACACTATACAAACACACGCCATCCCACCACACTGAGCAGCATCAGGTGGACTGTGAGCTATTAATTGGCGTTCTATCTACTACTATTACACATTGCTTACAGCTGTCACTATAATTACACCACTATTTACTGACCATTCTTCTATTATTCAGTAATCACAATTTTCCTTAAGTATATAGAAAGTCTATTACATCCTCTCATTCTTATATTAAAAATAGGAATAAATCAATAAAATGACAACTACTTACTCTAAATTGAATTAATATACATGCCTCTCTCATAATTATGCTTAGAATATTAAGTAATATGTTAAAAGTCATACCCAAACAAAACTAATTCTATTTAACCTACACTGTTACGTATCTACCTGGGATCAACAGGCCTTACTGCATATCTCTACTGATCAGTGTATGAGAGTGCGAGCAATGACAAGAGATCTGAAGAGGAAAACGCATATTCCACGATGATCACTTTAACGTGGAGTCTATTCTTCTGTATCTTATTCGCCAAACTTACATCTCTAGAGCAAATACTAAGCTAAAGCTAGCACACCCAGGAGAGACTCAGCTTATTGTGAGTGTATCACCATTTTATTTCTAATAGCGATCACTTGTTCTAGTTGCGCAGATACAACGTTTCCCTTGGAAAGCCATTCACGTTGCGACGTACTGAGAGTTTGGTGGGCCCTATGCCATTCATTTCATTGAGTAGATACACTCTATATATTACCCGATTATGATAATCGCCTCCGCTTTCTCCAAATTCACTAGCGAGCCAAGGTGACATCTCTATTTGTTCTCGATGTGACTCGAAAACCACATTGTTTTGCCGATTGTGTGACACCATGCGCACTGGTTGTTCTTCAGTCAACATGCTCATAGAGAGAGCGAGGAATAAAGTTTTCTTAAATAGAAATGTTGGGCGAGCGTTGAATGAGGAGGAATGGATTATAAAGACATAGATATGGGTGCACAGTCAAATTCTTTGCTTATACTTGTGTAATACCTAATGTCTTTCTCACTAAAGTCTGTGGGCTGCTTAAATAGACACTGCACTGTGGGCTCTTGTCGCTCAGTCAGAACGATACACCTCCTTCTGGGGAAACTGTTTTAAGTGTAGCGCCAGCGAATTCCTGCGTCTTCAGTGTCACAATGGACTCACAGTTCATCAGACTCAAACACACTCCTGGACTCTTAACAAATACCAAGTCTCGCTTCTTAGACACATCACTCCGTTGCAGAATCTAGTCCATGCCTCAACTATGTTGAATTCTGGGGTTGGTCAAGACAAGTCTCTGAGACTCTCAATCACATAAAGAAGCTCCTTGTTGCAGAAATGAGGTGGCAAATGGCAGCCCCTCCCAAGGAGAGTTTGTGGTGACTTAATAGACAAATAGAGCATTAGGAATTATATCAGTGAAAAGATATGAAGAAAGCTAGGGCCCAGCAAATATGGGCATAGGCCAGAAGCTCTCTCTCTCGTTGATTTCAAGACAGACCATTGATGAGCTCCTGGGCAGCTGCCAATGCACATACAGAACTGAAGTTGATCTGCGTTGGGTGAAAATAAAGCTACCCCCATCTCTCGCAAGGCTCGATAATGCATGTTTACAGGCGTCCAGCATTCTGTATGATTGGTTCATAGAGTATTCATAGTAGGCGCAAGACCAGGCACTCGAGATACGACAAGGTATGTCTGTGTCTCACTCCTACGAGCCTGAACTCTTGGCATGGTGCACACTAGTGGTATGTGTGATGTGGTGTCTACTATGCCTTGCGCGACCATCTGTGAGAACGGCTTGTCAGCCGAACCATATGCCGTGAGATCGCTCAATTCGCATGTACATTGAATTTTGTTGTATCAGCATCGACCCAATGGCAAAAGAGGATGATAGCGGAAGAAGTCCTTGTAGTTGAATTAAGTGAACCCACCAGAGTGTGGTCTGGCATGCCTTATTGAGCTAGGACACGATGAGTCTTTTACACCAGCATCTATCCGGCTCACACCGTGTCGTGTAGTTGGGAAGTTCCCAGCTATGTGATAAGCCACCTGTGCTACACTGTTATACACTCATCATAGTAGGCTCAAACTTTGCTCCATGGCTCTTGTTCTCCCAAGACATGATGGAGGGGGCACCTGTGAGGAGTGACTCCTGCATTGATAATATTCTTACAGTTGATATTGCCTGCTGCGCATACAGCCATGCTTTTAATTTCTGACGCCACATAGAGCTCTGGAAATTATAGTGTTAAGTTGTGTGTCACATCTCGAATCTCATCTGTAATTCATCCCCACTAAACTGGAGGATCTGCTCGAATGCACTCCATGAGTAAGGCTGAGCCTACTCATGAGGCGACAATAGATTAGAGAAACAAAGAGAGAGATTGCAGACTTCTGTGTGAGTCGCACTCAGGGTGCGAAGAGGTCAGGAGCCATAGGATATAGTTTATGCGTTTTGTGGGTAGCCTAATGTGCTGCGGATATTTTGAACTTCCTTTCTTCAGAGAGATAGTAAAGACTCATGCCCTGCAATTTAAACAACTTTGTACTACTTCGACAAATGTGACTTGGAATATGGCCACTTATCTTCAATAAATTGGCAATTGTTTGGTGTATAAATGCACGAGTGTCAATCTTTCGCTTCCAAACTACTCAGTGATTTTAACTTTGTTCTAGGATGAGTTTGTATATGTTAAGAGTCTACTGAACTTAACTGCCGAGGTCATTTATTATCTTGCTCTTATGATGCCTCCATCATTATGAGGTTTACCAGACGCGACATTTCTTGGCACACAACTTAGTTCTTCTTATGCTTTTATTACACACTGTAGTTACTAGAGTGTGTTCACCACTTAGCTGTTTCAGCCGAATTGAATGTATGCTTTCTCCATCGTGCTATTCGTTATGAGCAAACTGAGAACGTCACCTCGAGGAGTCATTTTGAAGGTTAGTGTCTAGGAATGACAAGAAGATTATGAAAATAAAATTCATAAAAATAAAGGTGGACAGATGACCACTTATAAGTGTATGATTGGTAAGATGTGAGAGCACAACATACACTGTAGATTATGCAGGAATGACCTTTTCTGGT
>BHFT01031141.1:0-10848 GCA_004320025.1 Laticauda laticaudata | reverse complement strand
TCGAACGGATGGCAAGGTTTTTTGTCCGTTTTACATCCTCTTTGCATCCGTTGGTTCAGTGTGACATGGGCTTAAAACTGTTCTTACCTGTAACCTAAGAGTTTGATTCTGCCCTAGAGTTGGAGCCAGCGAAAAACAGAGGAGAGGTATGAATCAGTGGTGGGATTCAAATTTTTTTATTACTGGTTCTATGGGCGTGGCTTGGTGGGCGTGGTGTGCTTGGTGGGTGGGGCAGGGGAAGGATGCTGTAAAATCTCCAATCAGAGGTAGTTTTGCTGGTTCTCTGAACTTCTCAAAATTTTTGCTACCGGTTCTACAAAACTGGTCAGAACCTGCTGAATACCACCTCTGATATGAATCATCCCCATGATCTGATTCTAATTGGAGATTCAAGATTGTATAAGTGTCAAGACTGAATTCCATTTCACATTTAAAAATTCAGGGAGACTCTGGGTCAACATAGAGACCCAACTTTGAGATAACGTTTGAAGAAAGCTTCGTCCAAAGGCTTTTTCTTTAGAGAAAGCATTAGATGAAAAAAGATGGTGTTTGACGTGTCTGAGGACTTTATCCTGCAACCTTTCTGCCAGACAGCTGACTTACTGTGTTACTGTAATAAAATTTAAAATAATCCCTTTAGAACTCTCTGAAAGCAGCAATGATGAGGAAAGAAGAGCAAAAAAGTGTCCAGGTTACCTAGCAAAAAATCCATTGTGTGCTGACTGGCTTCAGTGGGCTGCTGGCTGATTGGCATGGAAAGAAAGAGATTTTTCTGAAAATGATTGGCCAGAATAACTAATGCCAAAATGAGTCAGAAATGGAGGGCAGATACATAAAACACCTGGAGCATGTGCTTCCCATAAGTGTCCTAAAAAGCAGAACTGGCTGAGCTCACACTAGCTTTGGCTGGCTAAGTACTTACGTCAATATCCAAGAGCTCATCAGTTCAGTCAACCACTTTAGCTTTGTCCACGTAAGAAAAAAAGTTGCATCATTGTGTAACAGGCTGAAAAATCCCTAAGCATCAGGAAAAAAAATCCTTGGATGACTCACTTCTATTTCCACAATATGATTAGATAGAAGCATCATTAATTTAATCTGTCAAAGAGCTACCAGAGAAGAAATCTTTCCCTTTTATGTGGGACACTTTTGGTACTTGAAAAATGCTATCATCGCCTCCCCCTAGTCTTTTCTCAAGCTTAAGGCCTTGTCACACTGCCCAACGGATGCAAAACGGACACAACGGACGAGCAAAATGTTCCATCCGTTGTTATCCACTCTCAAAAGGGGCAAAAATTTGCATAACCAGAGCGGATAACACGGACGCGGGGAGGACGCAGAGCGAGATGGAAGCGGGATGTGGAACGGAAGCCCAGCGGATGGAAAGCGGATGGGACGGATGGCACATCCGCTAGGCTTCTGGGGAGCCTCATCAAAGCAGACGCGGAACGGAAAAGAGCGGATGCACAGTGGATGCACAGCGGATGAAGCGGATGCAGAGCGGAAGCCTAGCGGATGCACAGCGGTAGCCTAACAGATGCCTGGTGTTAATTGTGCATGCAGGGGAGTGCACTGCATAAGCCCCCCGGATATAAAGGGAAGCAGCTCGCCACGTGGCCAGCATTCGGAGGAAAGACCTGCTGCCGGATACATCGAGTCCTTGCCTGCCCTGCCTGCAAGCCTGCCTGCAAGCCTTGCTGCCAGCCTGCCTCAAGCCTCCTGGCCAGCTCCTGCCAGCCTTGCTCTCTGGCCTGCCTGCCAGCCTTGCTGCCAGCCTGCCTTCCAGCCTCCCTGCCAGCCAGTCTGCCTGCCAGGCTTGGTGCCTGCCTGCCGTCCGCTCTGCCTGCCTTCCTGCCCACTTGGCCTGGTGCCTGCCTCCGCCAGCCTTTGTGGTGCTCCAGGCTTCTCAGCTGCCTGCGCTCTCGCCTTGCTGCCTTTGCCGGCCGCAAGCTTGGTACGCACTGTGCCGCTGCCAAGCCTTCTGACCTGCCGCTGCTGCCACTGCCAGCAAGCCCCAGCTCAGCGTCTGGCTCGTGGTCCAAGCCTCTGAGCTCCCGCCGTATTCCTGCCAATAGGGACAGGGCCACCCTCCCGCCCCCTGTCCCTGACTCTGCTTCTGCTGGGGCTTCTGCTGCTCGGGCCGCTCTTGCTCTGGTGCTGGAGCTTCTGCTGAAGCTGCTCCTGGCAGTGGTGCTTCTGCTGCTCCGTACTCTGCTGAAGCTGCTCCTGGTCCTGCTGGTCCTGCTGGTGTTGCTCGACCTGCTTGTGCTCCTGGACTTGCTTGTACTGCTCGTCCTGCTCGTGCTCCTGGTCTTGCTCGTCCTGCTCGTCCTGCTCATGCTCCTGGTCCTGTTTGTGCTCCTGTCCTGCTCGTGCTCCTGGTCTTGCTGGCACTGCTGGTGCTTACTCTGCTGCTGCTGATCTTGGTCCTGCTGCTGCTGCTGCTGCTGGTGCTGCTGCTGCTGATCCTGCTGCTGGCTGGTGCTGCTGCTGCTGCTGCTGATTATGATCCTGCTGGTGATGATGATGATGATGATGATGATCCTGCTGGTGCTGCTGCTGCTGCTGGTGTGGAGGAGCAGCCCCTACCACCTGGGAGCCCCTCTGATGAGGGCCCATCTCGTCTTGCCAAAGGGAGGAAGAGGCGTATGCGAGGATGGGAGAGGAGGCAATACTTCATTGAGGAGGAACACGAGGATGAGGTGCTGGAGTGGCTGAGAGAGAATGACTATCTATCGTGGAAGGGACACCAGCTGTACAGGGACACCAAAAGGAAGCAGGCTGCTTGGAAAGAGAGGGCGGAGAATATGGGTTACACTTCGGAGGTGCTCCTCGGCTGGTGGAAACATATGCACACCTGGTAGGGGAAGCTGCACCTCAAGAAATCTGGCCAGGCCACAGTTAAGCTGATGGACAGAGAGACCTACGTCATGGCCAGGTGCAGCTTCCTGGAGGGTGAGATCCACCACCGAGGAGCACCAGCAGCCCCCTCACAACCCTTTTTCTCCGGCAGCCTGCTGAGAGCCAGTCCTCTTCCGGCCGAGAGTCAGCTCCTGTCTCCAGGCAGGTTTCTGTGGAGCGTGCATGGTGGAGAACCCGCGGACAGCTGTTGTAACTGTGGTGGAGCGCGTGCAGGACTCCCTGGTGCGGTGGGAGAAAGGAGACATCGAGTCCACCACAGTCGTAGCCGCATCCACCACCACCCAGCTCCACCTCTACAGAAAGGCAGAGAGCCAGACAGCAGGAGGGGTAGAGCCACACTGTCCTGCTGGAGATCAGGGACACCATCCGCACCAGCAAGATCTCCTCTCTCAGCTGGTCAACACTGACTCCTCATCCTCCAACCGCAAGCCCTTCCTCACCTATGCCAACCAGACCCTCAGGAACATGGAGGAAGCCCAGTACCAGGTGGTGAAGGACCGGATCACCGAGCTGCATCCGTTCTGCATCCGTTCCGCGTCCGTTCCGCTTCCTCCCTGTGTCCGAGCGGATGCGAGTTGCGTGGATGTGCAGCGGATGCCTAGCGGATATAGCGGATGCGTAACGGATGCGTAGCGGATACATAGCGGATGAAGAACGGACGAATTGGATACATTTTCTGCACAAAAGTTTTGAGCAGCTCAAAACTTTCTCAGTGGATGAAACATCAATAAACGGATGCTGGACGGATAGAGAGGAAGCAAAATGGAAGCAGTGAGTACATCGCGTTAACCCAACGGATGGCAAGCTTTTTTGTCCGTTTTACATCCTCTTTGCATCCGTTGGTGCAGTGTGACATGGGCTTTAATTTACTTGATTTCCTCAATTCTTGAGGCTTTTTTTTTTTGCATCTTTACAGCTAAGATGTGGACAGATTACTCAAGATGCAGACTAAATATTACATAATATTACAGAACAATTACTTCCCAAGGTCAGAAGCTCTATATCTATTGGTGAAGGATTAAGATGCTTTTGAAAGACACATTTAAGCTTCTCCCCCAGCAGGCTGGAAACAACAGATTGGTTCACAAGAATCCAGGAACTTCTGTTAAGATTTTTTTTTTTATTGTAGAAAGGTCATCCAGTGACTGTTGTGCATGAGAAGACAGATGTCAATGTCCAGGTTTTGTATCCCTCTTTGAGGCAGAAGACCAGTTCCTTCTGTCTCTTGTTTTGATAGTAGTCACAACTAATATATGATTATGGTTTGAAAGCTAACTCTCACACCTACTATCAAAAAGCAGATGTTCCTTGACTTATACTTATATTTTGCATAGTTTTCCTATATTAAGAAAGGTGTATTTGCTTTCTATGCATTAATTAATAGCTAATGAACTGAGTTCATATTGAATTTTAATGCTGCCTTTTGGATCATTAGCTATTCTAACCCATTAAATACCATCTGCATATTTTATAACTGTTCCCTTCCTCCCTTTACTGATTGATTGATGATTGTTATGTCCTAAATTACTTAAAGTGATTTACAAATAAACATGACTAAAATGCATAAATCCTATTTAATTTAATAAAATGGCAACATAATCTAGAGTAATCTAGATTATTAGATTACTTTGAACACAATCTTTGATCACAAAGTCCAAAATCCAAGTGTTGGCATGACAACAAATTAAAAGCTTAGTCAAATAACTTTTCTCACTTTCCTAAACATGAGCATGAAAGACATACTTTTTTAAAAAATGGAGTAATCACAATAATTTTTTTTGTACTTTGTAGGTTCCATATATCCCATCCAAAAACAAATACACTTCTCAAAAAAATAAAGGGAACACTTAAACAACACAATGTAACTCCAAGTCAATCACACTTCTGTGAAATCAAACTGTCCCTTAGGGAGCAACACTGATTGACAATCAATTTCACATGCTGTTGTGCAAATGGAAAAGACAACAGGTGGAAAGCAGAGGCAGTTCAAACATCCCCAATAAAGGAGTGGTTCTGCAGGTGGTGACACTTTTCAGTTCTTTGCTTTCTGGCTGATGGTTTGGTCACTTTTGAATGCTGGCAGTGCTTTCACTCAAGTGGTAGCATGAGATGGAGTCTACAACCCACACAAGTGGCTCAGGTAGTGCAGCTCATCCAGGATGGCATATCAATGCAAGCTGTGGCAGAAGGTTTGCTGTGTCTGTCAGCGTAGTGTCCAGAGCATGGAGGCGCTACCAGGAGACAGGCCAGTACATCAGGAGATGTGAAGGAGCCATAGGAGGGCAACAACCAGCATCAGGATCGCTACCTCCGCCTTTGTGCAAGGAGGGACAGGAGGAGTGTGTTAGCAGTTCCTGCAAGATGAAGGCATTGATACTATGGACTGGCCGCCCCGCCGTCCCCCAGACCTGAATCTAATTGAGCACATCTGGGACATCATGTCTCGCCCATCCACCAATGACATGTTGCACCAGGAGTTGAGGGATTTTTAGTCCAGGTATGGGAGGAGATCCCTCAGGAGACCATCTGCCACCTCATTAGGAGCATGCCCAGGCATTGTAGGGAGGTCATACAGGCACGTGGAGGCCACACACACTACTGAGCCTCATTTTGACTTGTTTTAAGGACATTACATCAAAGTTGGATCAGCCTGTAGTGTTTTTTTTTCCACTTTAAATTTTGAGTGTAACTCCAAATCCAAACCTCCCATGGGTTGCTAAATTTGATTTCCATTGATAATTTTTGTGTGATTTTGTTGTCAGTACATTCAACTGTGTAATGAACAAAGTATTTAATAAGAATATTTCATTCATTCAGATCTAGAATGTCTTATTTTGGTGTTCCCTTTATTTTTTTGAGCAGTGTATATCAGACAGGTTGATTTTATTTAGCAGAGATGGTCACACAATCCTTGGGAGCTGAACTATGTAAGATTTGATAGGCTGGGTTGAGAATCCTCACCTGGCAGAGAGGTTGCATTCTGCACCAACTATAACTTGTGGATCAGGGATGTCAAACTTGATTTCATTGAGGGCATCAGTGTTGTGCTTCACCTAGGGGGGTGGGGGGGCTTGGCCAACTCAACATCAGTCATGATGAACAAATTTTCAAGATGAAATAATTGAACTGTAAACTTTTTGGGTTTTATATATGAAAAGAAGAAACATTAGCTAATTACATTAGCACATATGGGTCAACTTCTCACTGAACAACAATTCTGTGAAGATTGTTTCAGCAAGCTTCTACTGAGTAAGTAACATGACATTTTGTTAGGGTAAATAATTAAGGAATGCAGCATAACCTGAAATTTTCAATTGTCAGCAGAAATCTATACATTAAGAAAAATCTCTTGAGAAACAGTATCTCTGCTGATACTACTGACATTACCTGTCATTAAACTTTTTTTTTTTTTGCAGTCCTTTGCTGTGGTGGAATTTATATATGTATAATTTCAAAGAACAGTACAACAACAACAAAAGTAATTTGGGGGGGGGAGTTAAACATGGGAAGACTCTTGTAATAGATCAGCATCAAGATCTGCCTTTGGAAAGTTTAAGAAAGGTTATCAACATTGACAGATTGATTGCTTGGTCCACTTCCCAGATTTATATGGTGAGAGATGAAATGGTTCCAGGACTTTTGTAGGAGGCGGAATGAATCAAAATCATTCATGCACTTGCTATTTGTCAATAAGCATTGTTATGTTTTCTCCTGTTTTAAAAGACCTCAAATTCTGATTTAGCACAGTAACATTCAAAATGTTTATTCTCTTGTTGCTTTGGATATTGAATGGAGATCAAGTTTGGTCTTGGTCTTGAAAAGAAGTTAAGGGCCTGTCACATTGGCCGACGGATGCAAAACGTTTGTAAAAAGGAAACAGCGGATGAGAAAATGTTCCATCCGTTGTTATCCGCTCTCAAAAGTGCCCCGAATTTGCATAACCAGAGCGGACCGTGACAACAACGCGAAAGGAATGGGACGGGGGCGAGGATGTAGCCAGGATGCGAAGGCGGATCTCAATGGAAGGCCGTCAGTGGATGGAAGTGGATGGCAGTGGATCCGGGAGGAGGATCGGGCGCGACGGGCACATCTGCAGGGCTCTCCGGGGGAGCCACAGCGAAGACGGACCGCGCCCAGCCGGATCGAGCAGGTGCCAGACGCCGGCAAGCTAGCAGATGCCCTAGCAGAATGCCCTAGCGGATGCCAAACGCATTTCACTCCGCATGCGGCAGGGATGTCTATTTGGGTCACGCCCTGCCAGATATAAAGTGAAGCAGCTACGCAGCAGGTCACCATTCAGAGGAAAACGCTGCTGCCAGACACAGCTCCTAGCCAGCCATCCAGCCAGCCAGCAGCAAGCCAACAACCATTGCCGGAAGAGAGAAAGCCTCTGCCACTCTGCTGGCCAGCCCTGGCTAAGACACGAGGACAGGCCACCATCCCACCCCCCTGGCCCCATGACCTGCTTCTGCTGGCTTCTGCTGCTGCGACTGACTCTTCTGTGATGAGCTTCTGCTGGCACTGCCTTCCTGAGATATCTGTGCTTCTGCTGGCTGCGTACTCTTCTCGGTTGCTCGGTGCTAATTGCTGGTGCTTATCTCTGCTTTGGTGCTGCTCCTGGCTGGGGCTTCTGCTCTGGTGTCTTACTCTCCTGGCGCTAGTTCCTGGTCTGGTGCTTCTTGCTGGTGCTTACATCTGCAGTGTGCTTGCTCCTGGTGCTGGTGCTTTCTTGCTCGGAATGCCTCTACTCTGCGTGCGCGCGTGCTCCTGGCTGCTGTGCTTCTCTGTGCTCACTTGCTGCTGGCGGCTGCCTCTCTGTTGCTAGTGCTTCTGCTGGTGCCTTACTCTGCTGTCGTGCTGCTCTCTCGTGCCTAGGTACTTCTGCCTGGGCTACTCTGCTGGCCGCTGCCCCCTGGTCCTGCGGGCTCTGCTGAGTGCCTCCCTGGCCCTGCTGTCTGCTGCGTTGCTCCTAGGTCCTGCCCTCGCGTCCTTGCTGTGTGCTGCGGCTGCTGTACTCTGCTGCTGCTGATCCTGGTCCTGCCCCTCGGTCCTGCTCTTGGGCGCTGCTGAGTGCTTACTCTGCTCGGTGCTGCTCCAGTACCGGTCAACCTGCGCGACTGCTGCTGGTGCTGCTCGGTCCTGCTTCTGACTGCACTGTTCGTTTATCTTTGCTCTGGTACTGGTCGGTATGTGGAGCAGCACCCCTAAACCTCGAAGCCCCTCTAGTGAGAAAGGAAGAGTGCATACGTACAACGGCGAGAGGCAGCGCAATACTCCATTGAAGATGAACCATGAGGAGAAGTGCTTGGAATGCGCTGAGGCGAGCGAACGAGCTATCTTTGGTCGAAGGACACCGGCTCTATCAGATACACCAAAAGGAAGCAGGTTCTTGGCTAGAGAAGCGCGAAGCCTCGGCTACACTTCGGAGGTGCTCGCTCCGGCTGTGGACAGCACAGCCATGCCACGACCTAGGTATGCGAGATCAAGTGCACCTCAAGAAGTCTGCCAGCCCCTGCCGTCAAGCTCACTGACGGCCGAGACCTACGTGATGCACAAGTGGCAGTTCTTGGAGGGTGAAATCCACCACCGAGGAGCCAGCCCTCCTTTTTCCCTTTCTTTCCCTTTTCCCCCCCCCCCCCCACCCCTGTCCTACCTCTTCATCTCAGGCAGCCCGCAGAGAGCAGTCCTTGTCTCTGGCCAGACGTCAGCTACTGTGTTCAGAAGTATCCTGTGCGACGCCAACGATGGACGGACCCCCCGACAGCTGCACTCCTGTGGCAGAGCGTGTGGACGACCCCTGATGCAGTGGGCAAGGAGAGGGCACTTCCCACCAGAGAACAACCAATCCACCCCCCCCAGCTCCACCTCCACCAGAAGCAGGCAGAGAGACAGACGGAGGGCAGAGCCACACTGTCCTGCTGGGCCAGTCAGGGGACACCATTCCAGAAGTTAGTCTCTTAGATCTCCTTCTCCTCAGCTGGTACACACCGACGTCCCATCCTCCACCGAAGCCCCCCATTCATCACCCTACCTCAACCAGACCCTTCCATGTTGGAATCACAGTACCAGGTTTGATAAAGGACAGGCATCACCGTCTCTCTTCACATTACCCTCCAGACCAGCTGAAGCCTCCCAACCAGTCCAGCCTGCCTCCTCCACCCAGATGATGTCCCACCTGCCCTTCCAAGGCTTTCCACAGGCCTCCCTACCAAGGCACAGCTACAGAGCTCCAGCAGCACAGGGCAGCCCTTCCCAGTCCAAGGGCAAGGCTACCATCGGGATGCCACGGTGCCACCAATGCCACTGATGCCACCATGCACCCATGCCACCCTTTGCCACCGATGCCACCCACACACGACTGCCCCCAATGCCCACCACGATTGCCACCACCGCCTACCTCACTTAGCTGCGACCACGGACATCCCCACTACACTGCTCTTCCCTCCACCCACAGCCAAGCCGGCCTCTCAGAAATTTGTCATCAGTCATTGGCTCGACACCCAGTTGTGCCTGGAGAAGTCGGCTCTCAACATCAAGCACTGCGCAGCCTCTCAGAGCTTCCTCCCAACACATTGTCCCCTGTTGTCCTCTCAGGGCCAGGCCACCCAATGGCGCTCAGACCCAAGCACTCCGCAGCAGCCACCTTCCCACAGCACCTGCGCACCCTTCACCCCTGGACTGGGCATGCTCAGAGTGATCCCAGAAGAGTGCCAAGACTGGTTGCTACCTTGTTGCTTTATTTTTACTTTGGACACTTGGACTCTGGGTTCATTTTTTCTCTTTACGAGCTTGTTATTAATTAAAGATTATGTTTGCTTACACACTTGCTCATTCTATTTTATTAAATAAGTCTTGGCTGCGAAACTTCTAGAAATGGTTTTAACGCCTTTGCATGCTTCGTGGGATGGGTAAGGATAGCAGTGATGGGCAGGGATACCTTTGGGATGGCTAATAGCTGTTCGGTTGGGCAGGGTATACCTGTAGGATGCGATAATAGCTGTGGGATGGGATGGGATACCTGTGGCATTTGGTCCAATGTGTTGGACTGTGGAGATGTCGATACCTTGTGGCGATGGGCAGGGATATTCCTTTGGGATGGGCCAGGGATATCTTTGGATGGTAAGCTGCGGAGCGGCAGGGTACCGGTTGCGCGATGTGCTAATATGCCCTGTGGGCATTGCTCGGTATAATCGCTGTGGGATGGGCAGTTACCTTTGGGATCTGGTAATAGCTGTGCGGATAGATCAAATAATCTCCAGTCAGCAGTCGGGACTGTATGGTCCCACCGCTGCCAGCGCCACACATATGCCTTTTACTTCATTCAGTAACAAGTCAATCATGATCCACACATTTCACATAAACACAAACTCTTTACTTAAATGCCTGTTCCATCTGTAGGGCCACTCAACATACATTGCCCAATCCATCAGTTGAGAACAGCCTGAAGAAGCATTCTCATTTTATATTGCAAATCATAAATCATCACTTCGTTGTCTGATTTTCGATCGCCCTGCTGCTTCTACATGTTCCTTTGTTCTTTGATGTTGCATATCTCGGCAGTTGTTTTTCTATGGTTAAAGTTCGTCTTGTGTCTTCTTGAAATCTTGCAGATTGTGAAAGGACTTTATTGTGTTTCGCCTGGGCATTAAAAAGTTCATCTCCCCACTTCACAGAAACACACGATATTTAAATGCGTAGGGTGGGCGGGACTAGGCTTTTTGGTTGTCTTCCGTTGCCCTCCCCTCCCTTCCTGCAATACACAAGCTCCAAATGATACCCTTCCATTTTTACCTTGTTGGAACGGAATTACTTACACTCCCATTAGTCCTTTCTTCCCATTTATCAACTCAATCGGGGACCAACCCCCAAAATTTTTCTGTTTGATTTTTTTCTGACGGTTTAGGTTTGGGGCAAGAAAAAAAAGGT
>BHFT01031140.1:0-48991 GCA_004320025.1 Laticauda laticaudata | reverse complement strand
CGGTCTACACTGAACAGTCATGGCCTCTAAATCTGGTGAGCAATGGCTGTTTGTTATTTTGCTGTTTGTGCAACAGTCTTTTATAATAACATAATATATGTTAAAGATACTCAGTTCCCACAGTATTGGGAAATTGAATTCTAGTTCTACCTAGGCACAAAGCCAACTTGGTGATCTTGGGACAGTCCCTCCCTCTCAGCTCCAGGAAGCAGACATTTCTAAAACCTTCTCAAGAAAACTACAGGGACCTATTCAGGCAATAGCCAGTCATCAGACAGAGCGCAGGAATGTCAAATTGGTGGCCTGTGGACCAGATGCATCACATGCAGGCTACACCCATCCCAGGTCCACAAAGGGAAAAAACATATGATGGCGGCAACATGATGCAGCGAGTGTGACACACATGGAGTTAAATAAACAGATAAGAGACAACTTATCCCACAGAAGGAATATGGGCATGGCAAACATTTCAGAAGGGACCCTTCCTAATTTCTTTCTCTGTAAAGATGACAGAGGAATAATGGATTTTCAGACTTGCAGGATTCTGTTGATGTAATCTTACGATAAAGTAGAACTAGCATTTCAGGGTGTGTTTTCTTATCACAACCTGGAGTACTGACACCAAGGTACTCTATGCTGAACATAAAATATAATGTTTGGAAATATTTTTTTTAATTAATGGGTGTAAATTCAGCATTTAAAATCAATAACCAATAGTAATGAAATGAAATGGCCACCTTAGATTTCTTGTCAGATATCCCAAATATCTTTGAATGACCTCAGTTCAAATTAGGTATAAGAATGCATTATAGCAATTTTTCCTCATCTTTTTGTAAGTAATTTTTGCAAGTAATTCTTTGTAAGTAATTTTTACTTTTTGCAAGTAATCTTTTATTTTTATTTCCTTAAATACATCTTTAGGTGAATAGTGTGGTTCTAGGCTTTTTACATTTTAAATCAAACATGACCATATCAATTTTTCTTCATCTGATGGTCTCCAAATGTATTAGATTACCCCTCATGAATTCTTGGACATATTGAAGATTTCACTGAAGATCCATAAATGCTTGTCCTTTTCAGTTATCGAAATGTTATCATCTTTATGTGTGCATTATGAGGCTGATGGCAAAATAACAGCAATATAGGACTTGGAGCTGTTTCTTGTCTGGTTTGAAATCCTTGAAAGGCCTAATTAGGTTGACTACTCAAATTCAAAGGAAAGTTGTAATCCAACAAAATGTTAGCTGAGATGCATGAAAGAGATGAACCTGCAAAAAGCTCTTTTGGTTTGGGACAATTAATTCAATTCTCAGTTTCTGAAGAAGCAGCAAACAGCTGAATGACTGCATTTGTAGAAATGTGTTTGTTTTCTGCTGATAGATTGACCTTTTCTTTTATAGATGTTAACCTCATATGCTCCTATGTGAAGAATATGTGGCTTGCAGTCTATTTGTTTTGGAATTAAACTGAAGTGCTATTAACTCCAATTGGCTTTCAGGAGGAATAGAAATTTGAATGCAATAAACCATGGAATAAATTATGTCATCTTTATTTTAAAATAGTTTTAAAGAATTCCTGCCTTTACTTATATTCCATTACTTTAAAACAGTGGTTGCCAACTAGTGGGCCGGGGACCACTGGTGGTCAGCAATAAAAGTTTGGTAGTCTGTAGAGAAATGTCACCCCAAAAGCACCCCCCACCACTTTATCCAGGCTGCGCAGGAACACAAGTCTGTGCTGCCCACATTGCCCATGGCTTGTGACACAAGGCTTGTGTCACTTGCATTGGAAACAACATGAGTTAATGAGGGGAGGAGGGGAAAGGGTGGAGGGGGGAAACTTGCCCCACTTGCCCCATGCATCTTGTCTGGACACTAGGCTGCTTCTTTCCTCTTCTTTCTTCTTAGAAGAGCTTTTGGCTGTAGAGTTTGGAGCAGAGAAAGAAAGATTTCTGCTGCTTTCCTTGCATGAGGCCAAATAACAACTCCCCCCCCCCCAATGGAGCTGGAGACGGTATCCTGCGATTCCAAATAAAGAATGATTGATCGGTAGGAAAACAGGATGGGGAATTTTCCTGCAGACTTTTGGGGGGTTTTCCCCAGGGTCTCTGGTGCGCAGGATTTAAAATTATGAGTTTGGTGGTCCCTGAGGTCCAAAAGGTTGGCGACCCCTGCTTTAAAAGGATGAAGGCATAGTGACAATGAACTATGCTATTCCAAGAAGAAGCTTCTGAAAATTCTAATCATTTCTGATGGCATAAATCAGTAAAAAAATTAATGACCCGAAAACTCCATTTTGCAACCAAAGGGCAATAATAATAATAATAATAGAAAATTACATATCCAACAGGTCTAAATTACTGTTTTTCAGGCATTTATCTCATGATGCTCCAATAAGCCTGTTGAGGGCAAAAAGTATCTTTGCCTGATCTATGCATTATCCTTGATGTTTATATAACACAGATGGAATGGAATCATGTGGTGTGTAACCTATCTCATCATCATAACAAATAAGTGATAATTTAGGACTCAAGCAGAAATGGAAAATAGAAATGAAAAATGCAGAGCCTGAACATAACCATTGTCTTTTTTTAATATAACATGCTTAGAAGTAAGTAATAATAGAAATGACAAAGCCCTAATGTTGCACTGATTGCCACCTAAGAATTAACAGCCTTTGGGAACTGAAGCAATAATTTAAACAGAATCTGAATCTGCATTCTAGGATGGAGACTGGTTGCTAGGAGACTGAAGGGCAGGATGACTTTTGGAATGGACAAAAAATGTAAGAAGTAGAAAAGAAACAGAAGATTCTGTGTTTATTGGTATAATTTAAAAAATGACTTATAGAGAGGAATTCTGAAATTTAAAATGGGAATGAAGGACATGGATTATGTTCTTCTGAATGTTCGTGTATATTGTCTTATTGATTTGCTTTCTACTTTATCTTTGTATTTAATGAAGAATTTAAAGAAAGAGAAATTATTCATATGTATAAATGAAGTCTGGACAAATATCTGCATGTAAAAATGGTCTATTCTGAAAGAAAATTGATGTCTCATATTCATGCTTCTTGTCTCATATTCATGTCTCATATTCATGCTTCTTTTTTTCCTGTTAGGTTGCAAGAGAAAAATGACCGGCAAATGAAGAAGTACTTCAGAGATGCTTTTCAGCTACATCGACTTAATCTTGAGTTTTATTGCAGAAGAGCAGTGGATGAATTATTTTATCTGAATGAAATGGAAAAGAAAGAAATTACTAAATTGCTTTGTTTGCCACCCATTGAAAACAAAAAGGACATTCTGGGGGTTCAAAGATGTTCTTGACAATTAGAGAGGAATGTTCTTAATACTTTCTGGCTTATAAAAGATGGGCAAATTAGTTTCCCTTGATCAGTGACCCTGGAGAAAGCTTTGACCTTTGCATCCTTCACTCACTGATGTTATGTTAATGTGACTGATGTTAGGAATTGCATGGCATTGTATTGATGGAGGCTTTTATCATGTTTCTAAATGACTGCTTCATTAACTTGACAGGTAATCCTATGAAATTCATTGAAATTGTTCAGCCCTATGTTCTGTCTAACTTTGAATTTTGGTTAGTTTGTTTTTGTCTTTTTATAAGGGTCTAGTTAAAACTGGAGAGGATATAGGATTGTGTTAAAATGCATTTTTGGTGAGCATTGATAGTATAAATTAGTAGCAGTAGCAAAGTTCCCAATAGGAACTTACTGGTTAGGTTTATTACCATCTTATTATTTCACAGTCCTTAGCATGCCCACCTTACCTTTTAAACCGTCTGAAACCCTCTCCCAATCAGACCATAATTCAGTCCATCTTTCAAAAGTAACCCCTAACAATCTCGATAAAAGCCTGATGTTTCCTTCAAGTTGTCCATCCCTTTGGCAAATACAGATTTTATTGATATCAATTCAGTGAATATTTAAGAACTTCCAAGCTTCCCATTGAAGGTGAATTTGCTTTTGTTGCCTTATAGCTCTTTTTCTGATGTCTGAAGTGACATTTTATTAACATGATTCCACGTTTTCTTAATCCCCTTATCTGTGAACAAACTAGCAAACATGCATGAAAGTTGTCTCTTATGTCTACATAATAGAGTCATATCCATATCAGTAACTAATTTGGAGAAATTCCTTCAGAATTCACATGAATGAGTGCCTAGCTAACCTGTTCAAGCTTTCCATGTAGTTAATGTGATTCTTAAAGACCCTGCATCTTTTATCTACCAATCCGAACCATTTCAAAGAATACACACCCCTCTATGTAACAACACTTCCTTCAGAAAGCTTATCAATAGTTAGTTATGATATTGCAGACAATGGGATTCAGTCCTCTCTAACATGGTGAGTTTGCAGAAGTACTTCAAGAATGGCAAATTGAATAGATTTCAAATTAACTATTACAAGTACAATTGGTTTTGACTCTTGTATATTACATTGTGCACACGGACAGTTCCTTAAGTCATCTTTATTCTCAGTTTTCATGTCTGTGGGACTTTCCATCATCCAGGGATTTCAGTGGCCCACTTTTGGAAAGTATAGTTTGGTATCATTGAAACAGAGAATAATCTCTCCTAATTTGGAGATCTAAAAATAATCATATTTTATATTGAAGACTACGCTCACGTATTAAAGGAATTAGAGGAAAATAAAGATTAAATTGGGGATGGGTTGGCTCAGTGGGTTGGCTTAGGTGTTGAACTTGTCAATCAGAAAGTTCGGTGGCGCAAATCCCGAGTACCGTGTAATGGAGTGAGCTCCCATTACTTGTCCCAGCTTCTGCCAGCCTAGTAGTTCAACAGCATATAAAAATGTAGAAAAATAGGGACCACTTTGGTGGGAAGATTCCATGTGCCTTCTGTATTTAGTCATGCCACATGACCATGGAAATGTCTTCAGACAGTGCTGACTCTTTGGCTTTGTAACGGAGATGAGCACTACCCCCTAGAGCCGGAAACGACTAGCACATATGTGCAAGGGGAACATTTACCTTTACAGATTAAATCCCAATGATCATAAATTCTTCATGACCAAATGCCCTTCAGATATGATGGACTAGCTGTTTCCAAAATTACCAACTATTGAGCTTATTATGTCTGCAGGCTGTACATTCTCATAGTTGCCTTCCCAAGGCATCTAGACAACAGAATGAAAAAAAGCTGTCTATCTCATGAGTCCGTCTTCTTATTTTTATTAAAATTTATGTGCCACCCAGCTCTCAGTGACTCTGGATAAGTTGCAAATTATTTGAAATATTAAAACTGAGGAATTAAAAATGACAAGGGATAAAAATGGTGAGATGACAAACTGGGTGGAAACAAAAGAAAATAAGCCAGGTTAAGAATTCTTAACTAAGTTACCATCTCTAAGTGTCATGAATGTGGTGGATTCAGCTTCCTTTAGGTACTGAATGCTCCTTTCATTTCATGAATGTTGGGCATTTGGTTGTGGGCATCTGAAGGGCATCTGGTTGTGAAGAGCTTATGATCATGGGATTTAACCTGTATTTTCCTCTAATTCTTTAATTGTGTGTGCCATGTCATAAACCAATGCATCAGAAAAATACTTGGAACTTGTTTACTGTATGGCTAGTAGTTCAGAAGCAGATTCTAAAATAACCTAGCAAATAGAGTACCAATTCAACAGATGATCAAGGTTCTGGAAAATGCCTCAAGGTCTATTCTTTCTTCATCTCATCCTCCTCTTTGTTGAAACCCAAGAGCAAATGAAAAGAAAACTTGTAACTAAAAGATTGATAGTAATAGATGCTGACAAAAAGGACTTTCGAAAAGAGAGTAAAATATTATTAATATTTTTCATTTATGATTTTGTAAGCATTATTAACGGGAAATTTTTTTCACCCTTTTGTCTCCAATTAATGAAGGGGAAGATTGAAGCTCTTCCTAAATCTCTGAATGAACCTGAAATGGAAGCTGATTATTTTGGAAGCAATTTATTTTATTGTTATTATATTTTATTTCAGGGATTATCCATTCAGCAGTGACGATAGCATGTTTTGGAACTCTGGTTATACGTAAAATGCTGGTGTTCTTATGGGACTTTGTATTTCAGACCAGGGAGCTGTTAATGTATATTTTTCAAATGATGCATGGCTGAATTCTGGATCTCCAACATGTATTTGACTTCATATATTCATATATGAAAATTTACATTTCACAAATACAATAGTGTCATCTACCTTTTTATATAAATCTGAGCATTCAGTTGTGTTTATCAGCTTGCTCTTCAAACCAAGATCCATGTAGCATGATATTTACTCTCTATGTGGAAACTAAAGCTTTATTTTAGTTCAATTTAAATTCTTAACAATACCATCTTTCCATTATGGCTAGCTGAAAGTCAGCTAAGCCCAAGCTTTAGAAATCAACTTGGAAATGAAGAGATTTGACCACAAATTAGGATTAGTAAACAGTAGATGTGGTCAAGTCACTCTTCTACTCATTGCAGAATACCTTATGCCACCAGACTTGAAATTCTAGATGTAGAAAACCTAGAACTACGCCGCCTTCAGTTGGATCTAAATATAGTATATAAAATCATACATTACAATGTTCTACCTGTCAATGAATACTTCAGCTTCAACCAAAAAAATACAAGAGAACAAAATAGATACAAACTCAAGGTTAACCGCACCAAACTTGATTGCAGGAAATACGACTTCAGCAACAGAGTGGTCAATGTCTGGAATACTCTCCCTGACTCTGTGGTTTCTTCCCCAAACCCCAAAAACTTTAACCTTAGACTTTCTACTATTGACCTCACACCTTTCCTAAGAGGTCTGTAGAGGGCATGCATAAGCGCACCAATGTGCCTACCGTCCCTGTCCTATTGTTTCTTTTATTTTTCTTATATGTAACTATGTATTCATAGCTATGTTTTTACTTATACCTATTATCTTGTAAGCAATTGACAAACCAAATAAATAAATAAATAAAATAAAATAGATTTATTTTACTTTATTTTCATTGATCTATTGTGGCTTTCTTATGTATGTGTATGGTTTTTTATGTATATGTGGGATGGATTTGAAATAAAGAAAAAGTGTGGATTACTAGACAGAGAAAGTATTTAAATTGGATATACAAGTGACAGGCCAAGAGAAGAGCATACAAAGGAATGACAGAATCGGGGAGAAGTCAAAAGAGGAATTAGCTTAGACTAGAGTCTCTACATAGCCATAAATAGACTAAATCCAACCTCTGTTGAATTCCATTAACCTTTATGTAATATCAGGATAATGCTGTTTATTGAGTAGAATCTTATGCATAGACATGATTAGTAATAAATCAGTTTAACTGGAACTTCATGTGTGGTCCTGTATTTCATGCTTGACATGAAACTAACTGAAGTTTAAAAATTCAGAGAGTAATAAAATGATAAACCAAGAGAATTACCTTGATGATGTTTTCATATTGGATCTATAAAAGAGGCTTGTTAAAGCCTGGAAGAAGTCTATGCAATGAGACAAAAAGAATTGAAGAGATCAAATCCAATGACAATGTTTGAATGAACTAAAGATTAAGGTTTTCATAGGATTTCATTCCTTCATAGGAAGGAATATAAAGTTGATTTGTTTGATCAATATTTAAATAAAATATGTTTTCTAGTTATCTTTACAGATTTTTGGAGGGGTAATAACAAGACTGAAAAGTTCACATCTATTCTCTGTGTGGTATGCTGGGGATGGTTTGTGTGTGTGTGTGTGTGTGTGTGTGCGTGCGTTCACTATAATGTTACAGGCAGATATATATGTGCAATGGGTTCTCTGCTTGTGACATTATAAAGGGTGAAGAGCGACCAAACATGTTTGTATTTTCTTTTTCTTTTGTTTATTTTTAAACTAAAATCAACTTTATTAAAGTGCCCCCCTAAAGTATGGTTTTACACAAAGGACACAGTTAAAAAAGAATTAAAAACAAAAAATTCTAACACAATTCTGGCAAACATGTTTACACTTTTTGTAATGAAAATTGGAAGCCATGTTTTTCACATATTTATTTTCTTTTTGTTTATTCCACTCTTTTCCTTTTCTTCTCTCCTTTTTTTAATATTTTTCCTTCTTTGTACTTTTTACTCAGTTTTCTCTCTCTGAGTTAGCTTGCATTACTTTTTGTTAATGTAATCAAAAATTTTAATAAAATATATAAAATAAAATATAATATTTAATAAAATTATGTAAGTGTGAGTAATAGTCGGTCCCTTGTAGCTCTGGAACCCTGTGTAAACTTCAGAGTAATTTAGGCAGTATTTGGTCGTAATTTCAAAGCTTTTTGTGAGTATTAATTGCATTTTATCAGGCAGCTGCCATAAGAGATAATTATGTCTCTGTTAGTTTACTCACAGAAAAAAAAAGATGGGGCAAAGAAAGGGGGAAGGAGAGAGTGTCAGAAAGACAGAGAAATGATTGCTTTACCTATTTAGGTTCTGTCTTCAATTGTTTTAGCACTGTCTTTCACTGACAAATGATGAATTAGGCATGAATACATGGCCCACAACAGAGAAATGGCTTTCTACCCCTGTTTTATCAGTTCATTCTTTACATCCACAATTATTATTGGATAAGGGTGAATTATGGAATATTTCCATCACTTCTAACAGTATTTGAGAAGAAATGATAATATTCTGTGAAAGATAGGTAGTGACCCAGTACATTTTAGCTAACATAAAATGGATCATGCCAAAGATGGATGCATGCTTGTTGGGATTCGGGACTTCTGTCCTCACTGTGAGTTGTCTGTGTGTGTGTGTGTGGGGGGGGGGGTTGCATGAAGGGAGGCTCAGACAATCTTATTGTACACATGTTGTACTCTGACAATAAAGGTAATAATAATTACCTATCCAATAATTAATGTGGAAATGATAGTTGTTTTTTTAATAAACAGGTCCATCAGGGAGAAAATTGATTAATGAACACTGGTGGTTCATAAATATAAAAATTTGATTGAAACATTGCTTTATAGAAGAGAATGATTTCATTTTGATTGGAAACAAAACACTGGTTTATAACAGAAATTTTGATTTAATTTTGTTTGAAACCAGCAATGTTTCCTTAAGCATAAATTAATGAATGAATTAAAATAAAATATTGATTTATTTATTTTAAGCTCATTTTTTTTAAAAAAACCCCATCAGTTAATGAATGGAGATTAACTAGGACTGAAGTAGATTTGTGAATCAAATATTATAGTTATTTAGATTTTAATGAAAATCTAAACCTGGAGCAAGTTCTTTTCTTCCACAGCTTTTTTACCAGATTTATGAGACAAAATAACATAGAGGTTCTGTGACCTCTTCAAAAATTTTTAGAGATACTCTCTCATGCGCTCTCTCATGCTTTCTCAAACTATTGATTCACTTGTGCTACACCAGCAAATTATTGAACTCTATGTCATTATGTTTTCACCATCCACAAATTTTTAAGATTGCTGAAGTTTCCAAAGTATGTTCTATCATAAAATATTTTAAGTTTTCAAGTATTTAGAATAAGAACTTTATCCACTTAACAAATATCCTAAGCATTTGTTGTACTTCAGCAAAAAATCTTTCACATTTTCTGCCAAGTTCCTCTTGAAGTTTTTTGTTCTATAGATCTTTAACTTTATGGGACATGTGCATTTTGCATTTGGGAAGGATGACATGAACTGATTTTCCTCCCTTTTGTTTCTGAATGTGTGATTGAAATACACATGGGTGAATGATTCTCCTGGAGTTCATCATAATGGTAGATTCATCATAATGGATAGACAGTCCTGTAAGAAAGAATGAACAATTGAAGGCTAGGAATAGACCCTTGGTCTTGAGAAAACTTCAATAAACATTTCATATCATGAAGTTATGTAAAGAAAAGCACTTTATTCATCTAATTGTACATTTAGATCTTTCTTTATGGCTAAGGCAGTTGAGCAAAAAACTTCATCTCCCACTAGATTTCAGAGTGGGTGTCAAAAATAAAAGAGGCATCACAACAACCAGCGAAAGTTCTAAGTCCCAAAAGAAGAAATGTAAAACAAGTTCTGAAGTCTGTAGACTTAGTGTGTGCAAGACTGGTTCCTTAAAATATACTGGATGGGCAATTTCTCTTACCTCTATTTTATTCATGCAGCTATTATATAATTCCATTCAATTACATTTTCAACATCCTGAGTCCCATTGAACGGAGCAGAAACCCCCCCACAAATTCTTTCATTTATAATGAATTTATTTAAAGCTTCTCAAGATAATCCCAGTCAGAATAATTAATTTGCTTTCAAACTTCCTCCAATCCTATTAATTAATTATGGATAAAATTTTTGTTAGTTATCTAAAATTACTTGTTAAATTCATGGCACTTTGAAATATATTATTTCTTCAAAGTGGTCTGAATTCCTCAAAATTCCAGCCAATGTTAAGTTCCACCTTCCCCTGGAGTTATATTAATTTTTACAAAGATGATATTAGGTTACCGTATACATTTTAGTGTAGAACATGTACCCATACTTTAATCTAATCAGACACCTTTTTGAAATATCCTATAAAAAAGATTTTCTTTTCCAGAGAAAATGTTTGTACTAATGTAAAATTTTTGGCACTACTTTCTTCTCAATTTTTAAAATAAGTTTAGATATAATTTCAGATTAATTCTCAAACTAAAATAATTATTTTTGACATTGTATATCATACTAAGTCTGGAAAATTTATTCCTGTAAGATCAATATCTTTACAAGATTCATGAGCTTTTAAATTATTTTAAGTCTTAAGAAGACACTAAACAATTCAGTTCAAATCATGAGCATATTGATATCTTGAGCTAAGCTCTGTCTAGCAAAGAATTTATATATTACTTGACATGGGAAGAATGCTTGTCATGTCATATTGGTTATTGTTTCACAAGAGACAGCGCTGATAGCTGCTGCACATACCCATTGGAAAGAGAGATAACTGAAAGTAGGGACTATAGGAATGTCATGATACTTATGGAAGAAATTCCAGTGGTTTGTATGAGAAAACTCACTGGGCTACAGAGACTAAGAAGTTTAATCCATCGTGGGGCTCTCTCCCTGATATACTGCTTCAGTAAAGCAATATTTCCATTTTGAAAAGTAGATCTTTTTATGCTGGTGCAACTGGTACCAAACAGATACGGTTCCCTTGCCTCTGTTGATTCCATCAACCAAAGATCTTTCTCTTTTATACTTGTCAATGATAGTAATAAAGATATGTATATATGTATTTATCAGAGGTGGTATTCAGCAGGTTCTGATCAGTTTTGGAGAACTGGTAATGGAAATTTTGAGTAGTTCAGAGAACCAGTAAATACCACCTCTGACTGGCCCTGCCCCCATCTATTCTCTGCCTCCCAAGTCCCAGTTGATTGGCTGGGTCTTCTTTTGTTGCCCTGCACAGGAGAACGGAGCTAGAAAACAGGTTAGTGGGGTGGGAAGCGAATGGGATATTGCAGTATTCTTCCCCTGCCACACCCACCAAGCCATGCCATGTTCACCAAGCCACACCCACAGAAGCGGTAGTAAAAATAATTGAATCCCACCACTGGTATGTATGTATGCTTCAGTAGAGTGCAAAAAAGATAATTGTGACAGAGCCAGGTAAGATACATTATCAAAGCAACAAGGGGAAAACATAAAAAACAAGCTGAAAATAAATGGAAGAGACACAAACACATCTCTAATTCACTGAACTATAAAAAGGGCAGAAAGCATAACACAATCAGAATTGCAAGATTCTGCAAGTTTATAGCTATTCTCAATAAAAGTCCTAACCTTCCTGTGGAGTTGATTCTTGGTTTGACCAGTATGGTGGGACTGAAAGCTTTCTCTTCCTTCCCATTTAGTGTCAGAAATTGGGTCTTTTGGGATTGAGAAAAACCATGATTATTCAGCCTGATCTGGGCAGATTCTCACTGGAGGAACTGGTTTTGAACGTGGAGGAGCATAAGAAGATGGGAATCACTTGGCATGATCAGCAGAGCCAAACCTCTGATAGCTGCCTGCCATGAGGTCCAAAAAACACATAGGAGCTTCAACTTCCTCATATTTCTGGCCTGGTTTTCTGTTTCCCCTATCAGGTGCTTGCCTGAGCTTGTCACCTGCATAGAAAAGACGATCATCAGAAGATGACCACAAGACATGACACACAGCTTCCAACTGGGCAAGAATATCTCATATTTCAGTCTAAAGAAGGTGCTGCCCCTGGGAATGACTTTTGTAACCCTCCCCACAAATTTGCTTGCAACTTTGGATGAAACCCAGTTTGAGAAGCCCTGATTTATGCTGTTAAGCACAGTCGCAATATATTATGCATAGGTTAGAACTGCAAGGAGATCCATGACAAACATCTTGGTAAAATTTAAAATAGCATGTTTGATGTCTCCCTAGTGGGACACTTTATGATTTATCCTTTTGAGTTATAGTGGAAGTATTCTGACATAATAAAGATTGGTTACAAAGGGAAGTAATTTGACTGCATTTCAAAACTATTGACTATAACACAAATCTTTGATATGTTTTTAACTGATTTTTCAGGCATTTATCTGTTTTGCATGTTAGAGTCTTCTCTACAACGTGATGAATTTCTTTTCTAACTTTTGAGAAGAAATTATTAATATATAAAATAGAAAACTTGAGACATTCTTGTCTCTACTCCACAAGTAATGGAGTTATGCAGTTCTTGATAACAGAGATTTCTTGATTACTGTGGTTGAATCATAGACATGATTAAATATTTTAGGCACTGTTTAAGAAATGGATAAATTCTTTCTTTGGGATAATTTATGTTGTATATGTGGAATAATACTATTTTGCCATTACTATTAATGGCAAACTTAGTTACATATTGTTGCCAAAAACCCATATGGATATGTCAGGAGAGCAGTTCATTTTAGGGAAGCACTATACTTATTTGGCTTTAAATATTTTTTGTTGTGTGTCTTTGAAACAGAAGCATCATGACTAAAATGGCATTGATACCGGTCCTCTATTCAGGTTATTGTCAGAGATGGTATCATCCATTCATCATGGATAATGAGGTCATGGGCAGCATGCTATTGGAGTCATGATGCCTCCATTTTATTGCCAAAACAGTGCTAATGCACAATTTTATTCATGCCCAGAAAACAACAAACATATGTCCTGTATCTAAACTACTCTTTCTAAACCATCCATCTGGATGTATCAAAGTACATTTCAATCACCATTAGCCAAGCTGACAAAAATGTGTTGGGTTTATAATCTGACACCATGTTTGGAAAGACTGTTCTAATTCATTAATCATATTTTTTCCATATTATTTTCAATACAATCCTACATATGTCTGCTCTGAAATGTGACCTGTTGAAGTCAGTAGTGAATACTGTGGGAGGATTATGTGGCAGACAATAGGTCACTTATAAAGCTAAGTCTGTGTGCACCAATCATTCTAGTTTCTGATAAGGATTAATATATTTCTCCTTCCATTATAAGGCAGGTTTAAAAATATTACATGTCCAATTCCTGTTTAATTTTTGATGGGAAAATTAGCAAAGCTAGCTCTAGGATAGAACAACTGAGAGCTTAAACAGACAACAAACATGGTTGAATCCATTCTGGCAAGATCTCTGCTCCATGCTGGAATTATGATTTAGGCAATTTAGAATATGGTCTCAATTAAGCTGGCCAGTGCACGAGAAACCAAAATTGCAATGTCCTTAAGGGGCTTGGACCATAAACAGGAACTGAGTGTGCTTAATCTAATGAACAGAAGACCGAGGGAAGACATGATAGCAACTTTCAAATACTTAAAGGCCTTTCACGGGATTCAGTCTCATAGCTCCAAGCGTCAGCTTTATAGAAGGATCCAAATTTGAAATAAAGGAGGAAATTCCTGATTATGAGAGGAATTAAGCAGTGGAACAGCCTACCTGCTGGAGTTATGGGTGCTCTTTCAGCAGAAGATAGACAGTCTGTGTGGCTCAAGTGGTTCCTGCAAGAGGTTTGGCAAGAGGACCTCTATGGTCCCTTCCAAACCAATGATTGTATGAAACTGACCCTTGCTGATATATAATTATTTTCCTATAACACCAAAGGATGAATAAATATATTTTAAAATATAATATTAATATTAAATATTAAGAGCAAATGTCACATTGAGCAAATCTTTTAACAAAAAGTATTTAGACTCTGAGCTGAAATGTTAAAATACAGAAGCAAATGGTAAAAGTGATTATTTGATTCCTGGTTTGCTACTGCTAGATAAATTGGTAGTTACTAATGTCAGACGTGGTGTGGAGGAGATTAAAGTAAGCCTTCTATTTGTTTCTGTATGTTGCCTTGCATATATATTCACATTTTTATATTCACCTCTTTTAGTTTAGATTAAAATACAGGAGGATTTTTTTTACATTTATTTCATCTTTAAAGAAATAATTTTCAGAAGAGTATCCAGAAGTGGAGCAGAATTTAGTGGCAGAATGCAGTTTTGGGGACCTCTAGGATGGCCCATATAATGTCACTGTTCCATGAGCTGCAATGGCTGTCAGTTTACTTCTGGATTCAATTCGAGCTGTTGGTTATCATCTTAAAAGCCTACCCTGGAATAGGCACAAGCTACCTAAGAAACCAGCTCAACCCGATGGGATTAGCCCATTGCCCTCACGCCAGCCAAAGAGGCATGGTGCAGACCCCATTAGCCAAAGAATTTCGGCTGGCGGAACCAAGAAGAGCCTATTTTTCCCATGGCTCTCCCCCTCTGGAGCATCTTGCCCTCCTCAACCCAAGGTCACATCTACTCCCACCCTCTTGGCCTTCTGAAAGTCCTCAAAAACATCGCTAGGTCAACTAGCTGGGTCCCAATGGGGGTGAGACACTTTAGAGGTGGCTAATGGAATAGAGAACACACTTTGCTCCATCTGTCTTTTCATTCTGCTTTATTTTGCTTTATTTTAATTGAATTTTAAATTTAAGATTCTCATTTAATGTTTTATAGTGCATTTTATTCAATGTCTGTAAACCACTTTTGGTGAGATGGGCAGCATGCAAGTTTGATCAATAAAAAAATAAAATAAATATAGCTACAGACCTCAGTCTCGATCTATTCATGAATAGCAGCTGGTATTGCCCTGATTGGAAATTTTAAATTGTGCTCTAGAGAGTTTGAGCTTAGCTGAAAACTCATTCAGTTCTCTGTTTCCTTTTTTTAATATTTCAGTTGTGTCCAGAAACCAATTTGGGCTATAAAATGATTCAGGAAATAATGTATATGTGTGGGTTCTAACTCCTTCCATCTAACCCAACCCGGAAATGGAAAGATATTTTCACTCTTATATAATAGAGAATTGTTATTCTGCATTGTACATTGAAGTCTCAGAATGTTTAACAGTATTTATTCAAAGATAAATACAATTTTCTAAAACAAAATGTTTTAAACAGCAATACACAAGTTCATACATTGAAAGTACTTTTACTCGGCTTGTATCCCTTCCAAAATATCCCATGGAGTAATGAAGTCTGGCTTATTTTAGGGAAGTTTAAAGCACAAAAGAATAAGTTTGCACAGAATGTAGTTATAAACTTGGAATAAAGATTCATGCAAATAAGGACTTTTATTTAAGCTAATCTACCCGGCTATTGTTTGGTTTGAAGCTGGCTGATCTGTAGAAATCATCCATTGTTCAGTTCTTACAGGTCTCCTTGTTCCAACCTCTATTCAGGTAATTTATATTGCTTGGAGAAATATTATTTTTATACCAGTAGGTCCCAAAAATCTGCTGGGTCTTTCTTAAGCTTGGTCTTTCTTAAACAAGCTTTATTTTTCTCATGGAATCATGGAAATTATTGTGTTACAATAGCTCTGCAGGTGCTCCAGGAATTGGAATTCCAGGGAGGAGAAAGACATTGTGAGTTCCAGCTCAACAATCCTCTACTCTTTAAATGCTTGGAGGAAAGCATAGTAAGTTAATGGCATTTCATTGTGACAAACCTGTAAAAGCTACATTGCACAGATGATCATGCTGTGTTTTGAGCCTACTGATAGTGTGTGTTCAGTGCAAATCCCTACAAGCAGCAATCTTAATGGTAAGCTTGACTTATGAGCAATGATTAATTGTAATTGTCATTCGCTTCATGTAATATTACAAAAATAAAGTACGAAAGTTTCTGTAACTTATTATTTTCTCTTTGATTTACACATCAAGATATCTCTGTCTAATGTCTCTAAAATCTTTACAGAATTTGGATATTTTAATAGAATAAAAATCCAGTGTAGTAATATCAGCTAGAATATTATGTACCCACTTGTATTACTGTATTATTAGCTTGAGATCCCTTTAATGTATCTTCTCTTAATTAACATGTTCATCTGATGCATTTTGAGATCTAACTATATGGTGCATAAAGGTCAACGAATATGTAAAAATGGAATAAGTTATTTAAAGTTTGATAAGGATATATATGTGTGTGTAACTTTTTAAGCACTATTTTTTTCAACTCATGTAAATGTTTTGCAGAAAACTTCTTTTTAAAGAAAAAAAGTGAAATGCTATTTATTGCTTCCATTCTTATTGAAATACCATATTATCTACCCCTTTAAAATTCTTACTCTATGGACTAATTCTCATGTTGTTAACATACTTGAAATAGCACTGTGATTGTGAGGCAACCTCTTATTATGTAGTGTTATAAAAATAATACTCTCCCTCACTAACATATAAAATATATATCATAATTAAACATCATCCTGTTAATAAGAAATACTCAGTGGACTATACAACTAAACTGTATAGCATCCTGCTATGATAGATCATGGTAGTATTGTCTAAACATTGTGCATGAAATTCATAGAAACAAAGGCAATTGCCAAATATGTATCAACACTACTGAAGATTAATTATTTCATGACAAATGGAAACAATTCTACTGGTTGTTGAGAGATACAACCAAAATCTGAAAGATCTTAAGTTCCTCACTAGTGAATCAACTTGAGACTTTCAAAAAGAGATTGGACTGTCATTTGTCAGAAACTGTGTAGGGTCTCCGGCTTGGGTGGGGGGTTGGACTAGATGACCTACAAGATCCCTTCCAACTCTGATTATCTGTTATCTGAATCAACAAGCTTTCTATCTTACTTAGAATCCCATTTAAATAAGGTTGTCACTAACATAACATTTAAAATCTTTAAATGATGGGTTGAGAACTGGAAATGGAATGAAATTAATTCCCGTCTTGCTAATGTGACTTTAAACTCAGTGATGGGAAATAATTCAAATTGGTAAATGTGTAAGAGTCGATGTTCAACCCTAAACAGAGACATATGTGAACATTTTTAGAAGACAGGGATCAGAATATAAAAGGTACATTGTTTTTATTGTTTTATAATGTATAGTTTTATAGTTTTTATAGGTACAGGAATGAAGAATCAGGATCATATGTTAAATTGCAGTTAAGAAAATTTATTGCTCAAGCCTATATACAAGAGTCTAGTCAACTGATGGTCAGCACTAAATTGGCACTAGATAAGAGTCAGCAGAATTCAAGAGGGGCTACAATTGGACCATTTGTAATGATTCTAGGATGAGTCCTCTCTTGACCCCACTCCGCTCTGCCTCTTCTCCTACAAGTAACACATGTCAGTGTCACATGTCGACCCAATGTTCTTCATTGCATGCATAATCTTTTAGCACTACATTTTATTTAAGAATATTCTTTAAGAAAAACTAAAGGAACTGTAAAGGAATTCAGTCTGTCAAATGCTATGTGCACAATGATAGATTTTATCTATATGTGTTGCCTTTTCCTCTACTTATTTCTTTTCAGGTATCCAATAAGAACAATTCCAAAGTCATGGTTTTATAATTTTCTTATGGAGCAGCAATCAATTTCTATCAAAGGAAGTCTGTTTTGGAGGAGGTCTCAGAGAAATGAACCGTTATATCATCAGACTGTGTGTATCAAATATTGCTATGATTGTTGAACCAAGGAATAAGCTTTTTGTCCAAAATGAGCAGAATAATGTTTATATGTCTCACTTCATTATCCCAAATTTTCTTTTTAAAAAAAAAAAAACAAATTTTATTGGTTTTACAATTAAAAAAAGAAAAACACAACAACATAATAACACGTGCATAATTGAAGGGTAGAAAGAAAAGAAAAAGAGGGGATGGGAATTGGAAAAGAGGACCAGAAAACCAGAAAAAACCAAAAAGAAAATACCAGGAAAGAAAATTTGTTAAAATTATTCTTACTTTCAACATTTGTGAGATCTTTTCTGTCCTTTGGTTTTACTATCTCTAAACACTTTGTATCTTTACAAGAATTTTATATATCACTCATAATAATTTATCTTATTCTTTTCAATCCATATATTATAAAATTCAGCTTTGTTTCTAACCACTTATACCAATAATTCCAGCTATTATAATATATTGAAGTTCTTTGTTTTTAGAGCTAATGTTAGACTAGTCCATTTCTGTGGCAGTTTGAAATTTTGTTGGATATCATCCTCCTTTGTAGGTATCTGTGGATGCTTCCAACAATGAGCAAAGCCAACCTAGCAGCTGTAAATGATATGTATTGTAATATATTTATCTTTTTTTGATATTTGTTTGTCAAAAATCCTAATAGAAAAACTCTGGTTTATATTCGAATCTGTTCTTGAGTAATATCTTCTAGCAATTTTCTTATTATCTTCCAATATTTTGGCTTCTATGGCATACAGCAACATGTGGAAAAAGTTCCCTTCTTTCTTTTTACATTTCCAGCATTTTGACTCATTTTGATGGGCACATTTTTGCAAGTCTCGAGGAGGGAAGGTGCCATCTATAAAACAGTTTATATGCATTGTTCTTTGTATGCTGCCGATTTTGTAAGTCCTTATTATTATTCCCCAGACCTTTTCCCATTTCATTTAAGGTGAATATTACATCCTACATGCCTACTCCAAGACAATCAATATTCCTTTTACTTATTTCTTCTTCTAATTCTACTTCGAGCAAAACAATTGTAAAATCTATTATATTCTTTTTTCCTGATCCATTAAGAATTTTATCTAGCTGCTGGGGTTTAACTAATTCCAAATCTTTCATCCTGGTTATATCTACTATGAATTTTGTAAATATTGCCCATTGATTTATTAAATCCCCCGTTCTTTGAAGTTCTTGACGGATTTCAATTTCCTTGTACGTCTAATAAATCTTATATTTGATCATTCTAGAAATATCCAAATTGTTGGTGGATCATTGCCTCCTATATGTTTGATCACCAACGTTTAATAGTTTTTTTACGTATTTTTTTCCAAATTAGTTACCCAATGAGTCTCTAATTAAGTTCTGTAAAGTATTTCTGTTTAATTTTCCCTACATCCCATAAGAAAACATGCCACCCCCTTTGAAAGTTCGTGGCCTCAAAATAAGATTCTCTTATTATTTAAGTTACCCAATCTTTTAACCAACAAGGGTGGCAACTGTGTAATACAGATCCCAATTTGAAGTGCAACCCTCCCTCTCTTCAGTTCCCCCGCTCTTCCATTGCTTTTAAATTTATTCTGCGGTTTTTTCCCTGGCCAAATATAATTAGCAATATTTTTATGAGTTCTTCAAAAAAAATTTTATGTAATTTTAATTGGAATCAATCTGAAATACATATAAAAATTTTGGAGGATATTTCATTTTAATGAGCAATTCTCCACATAGTTGAAAGTTGTAATTTGCCCCGAATAATTCTAGATCCTTCTTATTCTGAAGCATCAAACTTATCGATAGTTGTTTTCTTTAAGACCTTACAATGTGCGTCAACCAACATTCCTAATATTTAACTATCTTTGTCACTTGTATTCCATAAATTTCTTCTAGTCTTTTTTTTTTGCTTTTTTGTTAGTTTTTAGTCATTAATTTTGTTTTTCTTCCTATTAATTTTTAAGTCCTGCTACCGCTCAAACTGTTTCTATTTCTTTAAATCATTTTTTCTCCTCTTCAATTGAATCCTCAATGAAAAACCAAATCGTCAGCAAAATGCTTTAATTTGTATTTTCTGATTTAATCTTTAGTCTTTTATCTCTGAATTATGTCTAATCTTAATTAGTATGTTTCTAATGCAATATGAAGAGCAAGGGAGGGAGCAGGCAGCCTTGTCTAACTCCCTTTTCTATTTTTATTGGAACTAGTATATTCCCCATTTACTACAATAATTGGCCTGTTGTGGTGTCATAAATAGTTGTTTAAATATTTTTAAATTGGTGCCTAATTTCAGATTATATTATTTTTTGTATTAAGAATTATGCCAATTTAATTATATAGGGCCTTAATTCACCATCTAAAAAACATAAGTGCAAATCTGTTCTCAGGTGGGCTTCATAAAAATTCTAAAAATATCTAATACGTTCTTGAAACGTTATTGCTAATCTGTCTAGATGGAGAAATCCATTTTTGATCTTCATGTATTATAAAACTTAATATCTTATTAAGATATTAGTTATAATCGAGGCAAATATGTTTGTAATCGGTATTTAATAGTGAAAATTCGGTCTAACAATTGTTAATATATCTGGTCAGAATCCTCCTTCAGGATCAAAAATCAAGCTCCCCTCCAGAGTCTGGCATTCTTTAGCTTCCATAATACTCATTAAAACATTTCCAACATAAAATGTGCCCAAACTGTCTAATTATTTTATATAACTCTGCCTGGGATTCCGTCGGGCCTGGTGCTTTTTGTTTTTTTGGTTCTCTATTTGTCCGGATTCAGTCAGACCACATATATCTTTATTGAGATGTTTTCTATCATTTCTTCTTCAATTTCTTTATTTAATTTCATCTAAATAATTTCTTATTCTATCCTCATTTATTTCTTCCCTTTTATATATACTCTTCCATAGTACTTAATGTACAATTGTCTTTTTTCCTCTATCTCTTGTTGTTATCACGTTTACCGTCTATTAATTTGATATATCAATCTCTTTTCTTCTTTTTTTTATTTTTAAGCTAAATCAATCTTCACTGGCTTATTGGCATTCTCAAAAGTAAGTTTGTTTTGTCATCTTCAAATGTATAATCAGTTTCTCTTGTTCGATTAAGTTCAATTTGTGTTTTGTATTATATCTGGTTTTTAATGTTAGGTTTTTGGAGCTCTGTAGTTGCATTCTAATTCCTTTATTTGTTGTGTAGTTTATTTTCTGGGCATATTTTCTTTTATCCTCTTAGGAATTATAAGAAATTGTTAAGCCTTCTTATTACTGCCTTCATTGTATCCCAGCATGTTGTTTCGAGGTACACCATTATTATTCTCTTTTAAAAAATTAATTTAATTCCTCGTTAAGTTGATCAGTATAATCCTTTTCTCTTAATAGATTGGTATTGTTAAAGTCCATCTTTTCTCTTGGTTTCTGTCCTACCTTTCCATATATCTGAATTGGATTGTGATTGCCCATTCATCGTACTATTTCAATTTCTTTATTTTTACATTTGCTATTCCCCATCATCCATGCCCATAATTCAATACATGTCCATGGTTGATGTGATTTGAAAAATGTAAATTGGTTTTTTTTCAGGGTATACGTTTCCCTGCCATAAATCAACCAAATTTATATTTTCTCATCATTTTCTTGACATTATCTTAGGGAACTCTCTTTTCCCTTTTTTATTTCTTCCCCTCTGCCTATATTCTTTCTGATAATCGGCAATAGAGGTTAAATAATCTCCTATAATACAAATATTCCTTTTGTTCAAAATCCTATTATTTTTCGGTATAAATATTTAAAAATTCTTTCTTGGTTTTCATTGGCATAGATGCCACTAATAAATTGGGATATCATTGATCCAAGATCTGCAAAACCAAAGTTCTTCCTCCAGGTCTGACCATATACTTCTGCTTTCAAATCCTCTTTTATATTATACTGCAATTCCCTCTTTTTCCTTTATCATCCTGTGGCGCCCAGAAATAGTTCCCTAGCTTTTGGGCAATTTAAAAATCTTCATGTTCCTTCTTTATGTGGGTTCCTGAAACATATTATACTCAGCATCGATGTTTAATTGCTGATCTTCTTAAATAATCCTTTTTTCTTTTAAGATCGAATCTAGACCATTTATATAATTGAAAGAAAGTCTTCTTTTCTTCTTCCATTATTTTAAATTCTGTTTCGCCTCTTTGTTCTTGTAATGAACTTCCGGTCTCTCTAATGTTGTGCTGACTCTAAAGTTCTTCTTTTTTATTTTCTGTGATAGTTTTGGTCTTCTTGTGGGTTTATTTCCAATTGCCTCCCTCCTACTCGTCAATCTTCTATCCCAGCCGCAACTACTAATTCTCATAGTATTCTTGGGCCTCTTCTCATAGTATCAATTTAATTTTCTTTCTTCTCCATGTAACAAGCCATCCTTCTGGAATTAACCATTTGGAATACAATTTTTTTTTGGTTAAATAACAGCCAAAAATTTTGTAATCTCATTCTTGTTTCTCTTAGTCTTCTGGGACTTGTTTAAGGATCAAAATTCTTTGCCCTTATATTACAATTGTTCTATTCTAGATCATCTTTAACAATATAATATCGTGACATCCCTTCTCGCAAGTGTATGTGAACTGCTTGGGCATTTATTGGTGCCTTGCTAGTTAGTACTGACCCTTTAAAACTTCTCAAACTCCCTTTGTTAAAATGTCGTCCTTTTCTTTTATCTAATATCGCCAGCCATGTATCCTCTCCGCCATTCAATTGTTCTAGGTCTTCATTCTCTTGACTCCCTACATTCTGGATCTAGTTAATGTAGCTGCCTTGTCCATTTCTAAATAAGCCAACGGAGTCTTCCATTTCTTTGGTTACATTTTTAAATCCGCATCACCCTTTCCAATTTCCTTTCGGTTCATTTCAGTCCTTTTCCTCTACTTCTTTTATTGTTGCTCTCATTTTTTCTCCAGGGCCTGTTGGTGAGTATTCCAAATTTATTATCTACTTTAGAAATATCCACCTTTCTTTCTACTTTTCATTTTTCCATCTCCCTTAACCTTCATTAATATCTGCTCTTGTTTTATTGGTTTTTTTCATTGTTTCTTTTATTTCTCCATCGATTCTTGTACGTGGTTAGTTAAATTGACCGTTGAATCATTCAACATTTGTAATATGGGTGTCGTTTTTCTACTGGTAATGTTTCTTCTACTGTTTTTTGCGCCATAGGCAGCAGCTGTTGCTCAATGTGATTGTTTTAAAGTTCGGAGTGTCTTCCTGCCAGTTTTCAGGGCCTGTGGTAGTTGTCGAAGTTCATTTCTTTTAATATTTGTTTCTGTTGTGAATGATATAATTATATTTATCCCAAATTACCCATTCATATATTATAAGCACTCATATTACAGTTAATCTATGCAGGAATAATTTTATCTATTAATACTATATTTTTTCAAATCTTAATCTAAATCAAGTAAGAATTTTATGAGTTTTATATTCAATTTCTATATATCCCACTATACCACATTATTAACAATCTATTGTAATACCTATATATACACCATACCATATAACTTTTAATATACTCAGTATTGGAATATTAAATCCTATATTATTGATAGTTAATTTTACAGTATTCCTTATTTCTTACAGATATGTCTCTTTTTTTGTTATTTAATTTGTATATAATAGTCAAAATATGACTTATCCCAATTCTCAGAATATAATGAAGTCAATTATCAACAATCTAAACTATTATTCTGTATTTCTATCTCAATAAACATATTTACAATGTTTATATAGAAGAGGTAATAGGAAACGAGAAAAGATAACACCCAAATGTAAATAATGAGAGAGAGCAGAGGGGAAAAAAAAAAAAAGAAATTAGCAAATTTATAAAAGAGAAAAGAGCAATAAGAAAAGGGGAGAAAAAAAGCAAAAAAAATCCAAAGTCTGTCTGTGTTCTTTATCTCTGGTAAAAAAAAAAAAAACAGAATATTACTATATTATTATTTTCCTCCTCAAATGCACCAGAAGTGGGGAGAGGAAAATTGCTGAATAATGACTACCAGTCAATCAGTCAGTCTTTCTTAATCTTCCAGTCCACCTATCTCCCCTTTTTTAAAGTGTTTTAGGATCAATTTTAAATTTCTTCTCTTTAACAACACCTCTTCAATTAAGGCAAAAGTTCCCCAGGAATCTATTAAAAGTCTATAATAAGTGTAAATATAATGTACTGAGTCTCCGAGGCTTCTAGGCATTCTCATTCATCCGGCACCAATATGTCCCTTTCAGTTTGCCCAGATCTCTTCACTATTTCAATACAGTTTTTTTTCAAAAGAAAATATCAACTAAGTAGTCAGATGAAAAGTTCCATATCACGTCCGATCTTAAAGTTTTCTAATGCAGTAACACAGGCTTCTTTCTTCGCAATCACACTTTCATTTTAGTTCAATCAAATCCTTTCGCCCACGCTCCTCTTCACCGCTTTCTAGCCGCTTTCTTTCAGGCTTCAAGAGTCACTTATTTAATCAATATATAGTTGCGTAATCTTTTCTCTTCATCTCTTCCTCCGTTATACTCCCTCAGCCACACGCTTTCATACGATCTCACATACGTTGTCACTTACTCGCTTTTAGTATTGGTGACAGTCCGACTTTGGAGCCTCCATTAACAGGAGGCTACTCTTTAATCGTTGGGCTCTGGAGGGCCTTCCTTCGCTGCTGGGGGGTTGCCTTCCCCACACAGCAGCTAAAGTACTCCCCACACCAACACAAACCTCTCCGGTTCGAGCAGGTCACACCAAACATAGAAAAAGATTGACTGAAATCACGAGCAGATCTCAGCCTCTCTACTCGTCCTTGTCTGCCACCAGAAGTTTTTCATTATCCCAAATTTTCAAAGGGCTAAAATGAACCTTATTTTTAAGAAAAGAAAATTGAGATTGAAGTTCCATCATTTTTTCTCTCTTGTATGGAAAAATAAGTTCTGAACCTAAATAGGACGGACCATTGAAATGATGCTGTGCTTTGTTCAATACCAAAGTATCCTTTTTAGTAATTTGCAAAACGAAGCAACATCCCACCAGTATTCACAAAATTTTCCAATTTTCCAGAAGCAGATCTGCCAATTGGCCTTCCTGACTCATTTGTCAAGGTGGGGAGATATGGTTATATAAAGTTTTTCACTACATCAAATAGATGGATCTCCATGAGGTGAAATGCTTTATTAAAATCCACCTTTCTCTGCTAGTTAGAATTATATGGATTTCTGTTAGAATGATGTGGGGGTCTCCCCAGCAATCAGATCTAATGGGCCTAGTCTGCCCACCATGATTATAAGTATTATAATATATATAATGCTCCTGCTTGGGTTGGGGGATTGGACTAGATGATCTACAAGGTCCCTTCCAACTCTGATTATTTGTTATCTGTTATCTTATGCAAATCATCCTTTGTGATCCCCTCACAATATATCAGTGGGGGGGGGGGGGTCAGATGCTCAAACAGACTGAANGGGGGGGGGGGTGTCAGATGCTCAAACAGACTGAAAAACTAATATTAATATTAGCTTGCTTTCTGGTGGGTGAAGGGGAGGGATGGAGAATTTACATTATTTGGATATTCAGTTTGCTTTCACTACCTCCCATCTAAAAACTTCTCTGATATTTCCTGAGCGCTACCCAGCTCATTAAGACTACCGATGGTGTTTTGTCAACATTTTCTTTAAAATAACAAAAATCTAAGAAAGAATACAATTTATCAAAAGGGCAAAAGTGATATTAGATGGCAATGTCTTTATAGTTTTCACTATCTAAGAAAAAGGTAAATAGTGCGCTTTAGCCCACAGATTAATTTTGATGCACAATTGACACACTGACCTTTAAAAAGGCCTTTTCCAGACAGTTTTGACTTTTTTAATAAAAAATAAATAAAAAACTTGATCTAATCCTTTACTTTCTCACTTAAAAGCTCTTGTCTCAGTTTCTTCTATAACATGGCTTTAATGAGTGAGTGCACCTGAGTAAAGCTAAGAATTAAAGACATGTAAAGAAAGTCCCAATGGAATCCTGACACATGTATTTGTTTCTGGTAAAGGTTGATTCAGGGGTGGGACTCAAAAATCCCAGCAACTGGTTCATTGCCTGGTTGCTGGGTGGGCATGGCCATGGTGGGCGTGGCCTGCCAGAACTTCCGGGAAGGCCATTTTTCACCTTCCTAAGGTCCAGAGGTTTCCCCCGGGCCTCTAGAAGGGTGAAAATGACCTCCCCAGCCTCTGGAGGCCCTCTGGAAGCCAGAAACAGGCCCGTTTCCAGAAGGCTTGTTTCTCTCTCTCACAGAACCTCCGTGTGGATCCTGCACTTACCTGCATTGAAAATGGGCCATGTGGCCCCTGGAAGGGGCATGGTGGTATGAGGTGAGCCAGCCAGTCAGTTGAAATACTCGTTCAGCAAACCAGATGAAAACATAACATCCGGTTCATTCGAACTGGTCTGAACCAGTAGAATGCCACCCTTGGGTTGATTGAAAAATAATGGCTTGCTATTCCATCTAGATCAGGGCTGTCAAACTCCTGACCGTGGGCTGGATACGTTACACACTGGCCACACCCTTGCCTGGTTTAGCAAAGGGGGAAAAGTCCCAATATGTCATTGGTGCCACCATGACAACATGAGTTTGACACCCTGATCTAAATGGACATTTAGTTTGGGTATATTACTAAATATAATACTGAATTCTAACAATTATTCACTTTTGTTGATTTAATCGTTGCTTCAAATTGTGCTGATTCTGTACATACCCATATTGTAGGTCTGAGGTTTTATGAATATTACTCTAATTTGAATTTGATGACACCATTATAAAGCAAATGAAAGATTCTATAAAAATATAATCATAGCACAATGTTTCTTCAGTGTTATATGAACTTTAAACTTTATGAAAACAAAATTCCACATTTTCTGGATCAGATCATAACTTTGAAAAATATATTCATAAATGTGGTATTATTTATTAAGATCCAAGCAATTTTGTGGGAACTCTCAAATGACCTGTAATTAATTCATTGTTCTTTGGCATTCAGTTTCAACATGTTAGAAGCAACATCAAAACACTGCAAATAGCATGCCTCTTGTAATCTAAGAAAACCTCCTACAAATTTGAGCAAAGAAACCATTCCATTGTACATGAAAAAAAAATCACCTTTATGATGATTATGCATTTCCAAACATTAATTTTATTAATGTCAGAAAATTAACTTAAAGTAAACTTCCTTAAAGAAAACAGCAGTGAAAAGTCAATGCAAACTTTTTTCCTTGAAACTTGCTTTAAATGGATAATGGGATAAAATGTTTCCAAGACAATAACTGCAAATATTTTATAAGTGACATATCATTTTCTTTGTTACTATTGTTGGAATTCAAATCAATTTTGGAAATGGTTTATGTATTTAGCAATGTATCATTACCAAAATCTTTTATCCAAAGTCTTTTATGATTATATCTTAATTTTCAAGTATGCAATTATTGTTTATCTTATTTACAGATCATTAAGCACATGCTATTTTATCAGAATGAGAAAAGATAAAAATGATATTATTTCAAATAAATCCCACATGAAGTTAAACCAGACCAATCATTGGAAGCTCTGATAATAAAGCTAAAGCTTAAATATTCTGTACACATAATGTGAGGGCAAGAGACACTGGAAAAGACCTTTATGTTTAGAAACATTGATGGTAATCAAAAAGGAAACTAACAGAAAGCAAGGTGGTAAGATAGCATTGCTCATGTTAAGAGGACACATTTAAAAAAAACTTACAAGAAGCAGTAAAAAATGGATCCCCCTGGTAAAAATATGTCCATGCATCACAAGGAGTTGAAAGTTATTGAATGGCTGAAAGAAGCAACAGTACAGCAATGACTGACATAATGTACCATGGCAGCGCAGTGGTCAGAGTGCAATATTGCAGGCTACTACTGCTGACTGCAGGCTGCTTGCAATTTGACAGTTCAAATCTCACTCAGGCTTCCATCCTTCTCAGATAGATAAAATGATAAAATGAGGGCCCAAATTGTTGGGGGCAATAGGCTTTCTTTGTAAACTACTGTAAACTCTGCAAAGCAGTATATAAAGGCTAGGTCACACTGGCCGACGGATGCAAAACGTATGTAAAAAGGACACAGCGGACGAGCAAATTTTCCATCCTTTCAAAATCTGTTGTTCTCCGCCTCTCAAAAGTGCCCCAAATTTGCATAAACAGAGCGGACAACAAAGGAAAAAAATGGATGTGGAGGGAATGTAGCAGGGATGTAAAGCGGATGTTCGTAGGAAGCCTAGCGGATGGAAGCGGATGAACACATCCGCAGGGCTTCCAGGGGAGAACAGCAAAGCGATGCGTAGGCGAGGAGCGGATGCGTAGCGAATGTGTAGCGGATGAGGCGGATGCATCATGGATGCCTATAGGATGCATAGCAGATGCGTAGCGGATGCAAAGCGTTCCACTGCGCATGCAGAGGAATTGGGCGGAAGTCCGCGGATATAAAAGGAGGCACCTTGCAAGCAGGTCATCATTCAGTGGAAAGACCTGCTGCCAGAGACATCTTGAGAGAACATCATGGGGAAGAAGAGGAAGCCTGTGCCTACTCCTGCAGCCCTGGCAACAAGGACAGAACCACCATCCCCCCCTGGCTCTGACCTCTGAAGCTGCTGGTGCTGCTGCTGGTGGTGCTTCTGGTGCTCCTGGTGTTGCTGGTGCTTCTCCTGCTGGTGCTGCTGGTGCTTCTCTGCTGGTGCTGCTGGTGCTTCCCTGCTGGTGCGGCTGGTGCTTCTCCTGCTGCTGCTGGTGCTTCTCCTGCTGCTGTGGTGGACCAGCCCAAGGCCTCAAAGCCCTGCTGCTGAAGGCCTGAAGCCCCTGCCAGAGGGAGGAAGAGGCAAGAGGAAGGGGAGAGGAAACAGTGCTCCATTTCCGAAGACCATGAGGAGGAGGTGCTGGAATGGCTGAGGGAGAACGAGTATTGTGGAGAAAGGGCCACAGGCTCTATCGCAACACCAAGAGGAAGCAGGCAGTGTGGGAGAAAAGGCAGAGAGCCTGGGCTACACTTCAGATGTCCTCCTGGGGGTGGTGGAAGCATATGCACACCTGGTATGGCAAGCTGCACCTGAAGAGATCTGGCCAGGCTGCTGTCAATCTGACGGACCGGGAGACCTACATCATGGCCAGGTGCAGCTTCCTGCAGGGTGAGATCCGCCACCGAGGAGCAGCCCCTCTGTCAACCTCTCCCTCAGACAGCCCACAGAGAGCCACTCCTCTTCCAGCCAGGAGACAGCTACAGTGTCCAGGCAGGTGTCTTTGGAGGGCCGCCACGACAGAGACCCCCGGACGCTGCATTCTCCATGCCAGAGGATGTGGAGGATCCTCTGTCTCAGATGGAGCAAGAAAAAGCAGCCACAAGAGACCAACCATCCCCACCCCCAGCTCCACCTCCACAGAAAGCAGGCAGAGAGGCAGACTGGAGGGACAGAGCCACACTGTCCTCTTGGAGATCAGGGACACAATAAAAGCCAGCACAGATCTCCTCTCCCAGCTGGTCCACTTCGACATACCATCCTCCAACTGAAAGCCCTTCATCATGTATGTGAGCCAGACCCTCATGGACATGCCCGAGGCCCAGTACCAGGTGATGAAGGAGAGGATCACAGCTCTTCTGCACCACCCTCCAGGCCCAGCTGAACCTGCTCCTACCCACTCCAGGTCTGCTCCTCCACCCCAGGCAAAGTCACAGCCTTTCCACGGCTTTCAACAGCCCTCGCCTACCAAGCCTACCACTACCAGGACTTTCCACAGCAGAGGCAGCCCTTCCCAGTCCACAACCAGGTTCCTCAGATGCCACAGATGACTCAGCTGACCCAGCTGCAGACCAGACAGCCCACTACACTCCTCCTTCCTCCACCCCACAGCCAAACCTTTCCTCAGAACATCTGTCATCAGTCTTGGCGCTCACATCCCAGGTACTTAAGGTAGGGCCGCTCAACCTCACGGGACTGAGTCAGCTCTCTGAGAGCTTCTGCACACACCATCTCCTGTTGTACTCTCAGGGCCAGGCACCAATGGTGCCTCAGACCAGCACTCCACCAACAGCCACCTCCACAGTCCTGGCCCCTTTACATCTGAGACCATGGGCACACCTCAGAGTGACTGAGAAAGTGCCAGAGACTGAGTGTTACCTACTCACTTTATCTTTGCTCAGACACTTTACTTGGGCCATTTTGCTTTTAAATAAAGTCATACAGTTTGTTATTAATAAAGGTTATCTTTGCTTCGCACACTTGGTTCATTTTTTAACTTAATAAAGTGTTGGGGAAAACTTTGAAAAAAGGGTTAAGCTTTGCATGCTTGTGGGATTGTAAGGATAGCTGTGGGATGGATAGCTGTGGGATTGGTAAGGATAGCTGTGGGATGGATAGCTGCGGGATGGTTATGATAGCTGTGGGATGGATAGCTGTGGGATGGGAATGATAGCTGTGGGATTGGTAAGGATAGCTGTGGGATAAGGATAGTTGTGGGATGGGTAAGGATAGTTGTGGGATAGATAAACCTTCAGTGCAAGCATAGTGGGACTGTATGGTCCACCCTCCCAGCTGCCACACATATGGCCCTTTATTATCAATAACAATGTAATCATTCATCAACACATTTCAACATAAACAAACTCTTTATTAATGCCCTGTTCATTGTAAGGCCACTCGACATACATGGCACAATGTCATCAGTGTGATGAGACAGGCTGAAGGAAGCATCCATTAAGCATCTACTATCCTGTCTTGCCACTCCACTGCTCCAGCTGGGGAGTTGCACCAGTGTTTCAGGAGGTTGCGCTGCTTCTTCCCTTCACGTGAAGCTCTGTTGGGGCCTTGCACATCCACAGTGTCTGTCAGGTTTTGCCCTTGCCTCCATCACCATGCTCCATGTCCCCATTGCCTTGTTGGCGGTCCACAAGCCTGTTCAGCAACACTGGGTAGCGGGTGCGCATGAGATTGTGGCAGGATGCAGCAAGCTTCCACGATGCTCCTCACAGTCCCTGGGTGAAGCTGCATGATGGTGAGAAGTACCTGGAACCTGTTGGCCAGGATGCCAAAGGCATTCTCCACCACCCGTCTTGCCCTGGACAGCCTGTAGTTGAAGATCCTCTCTTCACGGGTGAGGCATCTGTATGTGTAGGGCTTCATGAGGTAGGTTGTGAGGGAGAAGGCATCATCACCCACGATGAAGTAGGGCACATCTTGCGTGTCGTTGGGCAGGGGGTCTGGATCTGGAAGCCACGATAAGGTTGTGTTCCAGCCCCATCCTTGAGGTCACTGGCGTTGTATACTGGGCATCTGAAGCTGACCCGTTGCTGAAGCATTGATGTACATGACTTGTAGTCATCATCGACCATGGCGAAAAGGATGATGCTGAAGAAGCCCTTGTAGTTTAAATAAGTGGACCCTGAGTTGGCTGGAGCTTTGCAGGCCACGTGCTTCCCATCTATAGCTCCAACGGTGTGGGGGAAGTTCCACTTCTGATACCACTGCTCTGCAACTTTCCTCCAGCCTTCTTCAGTGGTGGGACACTGCAGGAGTTCCTCCATGTATTCTTCGATGATGGTCTGCACCACTTCTCTGACCACAATGCTGAAGGTGTTGTGTGGCACCCTCCATGCTACTGCATGTTTCTGTATGTGGGTCCCAGAGGCCAGATGGCGCAGAGTCAGTGCCACCTTCAGTCCAGGGTCCAGGCTGGGATGGAAGTTGGTGCTCTGCTTGGTCAACCTGGTCTCAGACACTCTACAACTTTGTTAAACATGGCTGGTGGCATCCTCATGAAGTGCTGGAATGCACGAGGATCTTCATTCTCAGCCCCACCATCAGCTTGTCATAGAGTCCAAACTCTCGCATCTTCTCCCACTCCATCGTCGGACCCAGACAGTTCTTGGAAGTCTCCTTCTTCTCTTGCGTAAAAAAGGTGAAACCGTCTGAAGAGGGCTTGGTTCTGGTGTTGAATGATGTGGGGCTACCAAAAGGAGCATGCGATGATCCATGGTGGAGATCAATGGATGATGTGGAAGAGCAAGAGGAAGGCTGAAGAGGTTTGCACACCAGGGCTGCTGGACTGAAAGTGAGATCCAGTGATTTCCTCCCCCTTTTTATAGGAAATGTCGGTTTTCTGCTAGGTGTCCTTCCACATACTCTAGACATCCTGCAGACATCCTAAATATATGAGATACGTCCCATATATGAACGTTTTGTCCATTTTAATGCTTTATATATGAGATGTGTCCGCTTACATCCTTTCTATTTCCTTGCTACTAACGCTGTGTGGACGTTCCGTGAACCTTTCGCTTCCTCCCTCTTTCTGCTTTCCGCTGGAGCGGATGTGAGTTGCACGGATGGCCAGAGGATGCCGAGAGGATACATCGGACGTGTAACAGATGACAATGGATGTAGAACGTTTGTTGCCCATATTTGTCGCGGATGTAGATCGTACTCGGCGGAAAGTTCATCCACTCAGAAAGTTTGTTGCAGCTCAAAACTTTTTGAGCAGATCAAATAGCAGTAGATGGATGTTTGACGGATAGAGTGTATGAAAGATGTATGCCGAGAGTACACAATTGGGATGCATCACGTTTTCCAACGGATGGCAAGCTTTTTTGTCCATTTTACATCCTCTTTGCATCCATTGGTGCAGTGTGACTTGGGCTTAAGTCTAAGTACTTTTGCTATTGCTATAGAAGTACACATAAAACAAGAAACTTTGTGTTTCTAAAATAATAAGATATATTATGTATATTATCACATAGATCCATGATTCCTGCAGAATAGGGAGGGAGAAACAAAAGAAAGCATTGCAGAAACATACCAAAAAAGGGGGACACATCACTGGAGATATGATACCTCATGCAGTAGCTGGCCAGCTATTTTAACAATCTATTCTTTATTATTTAGAGGCAATAGAATTGCATAGCCCCAAATGCTTGCAATCAGCATAAGAGCTGCGTAGGCTCCAATCAATTTCTCATTCAACTGAGTATTCTCTTCTATAGGAAGAGCCAACTAACTGTTTCTGGAAAATCTATAGCAAAATATGAATGTAATCACCATCTTCTTTCTGTTGCTTCAGGTAATCTCATTCAAGGCCGCATTGGAATTTATACTACAGGAAATGTAATATAATAACTCATTATACACAGGTATGCATAAAAGTCATCTTTCAAAAATGTTGACAAATTGAGAACTACAGGCCCCTCTGAATATTAGGCAGGACAAAATATGATTGCAAAGAATAATACAGCAATCTGGAAAAAGCCATATGGATATTTTTTCGATAATGAAAATATAATATAGATAACTCTAGTAGTCATTCTCACATGCCTATATACTTTCTAATCTAAACAGAAAATCTTGGTTGTAAATTCTCCAGTCAGAGAAAGTGCCCAAGTTTTAGCATGACATGGAATACATTTTCACAAGAAAGACTAATGTATTAATTGAACCTACTTCTAAGACACCAGTGATGATCCATTACTTAATTACCTCCTGGCTGGTCTAGACTGTAATAAAATTTGAGGTAGAGTTTTCTTTTTTATGACTCTTCCTTTGATCTTGCTTTCATCAGTTAGTGAGAGTCTTCTCAATTACAGCTTCTGCTGAGATTTAATAGACCAAAGCTCTGAAAACTACAGTATTTATCTAATTCTGCTGGAATATTTTAAAAACAAGTGAAGTATGAATACATTATGAAAATGCTATCCAATTTTTATATTGTACCATTTCACGTTCCTGTAAAGAAAAGTAAAAGAAATACCCACTGTGTTCATTTCTTTTCATTATCTACCTCAGTTGTGTTTCTTTTATCTTTTATCCATTATCTGTCTCAGAAGTTTCTTTCAAACTTCTGTAAACATGTGTGTTGCTGGCAGATAGTGAATTGGAAAACATTTGTCCCCCACACTTTTTTTTTTCCTGTTTGGCAACTTGTATTCTGCTGGAAATAAATTGGATCCTTTTTTTCAACTACGCTTGTAACATGGAACCAGTCCATTATTATCACTTAGACACATATGCCTAAATTTAAAGAAGGGTATATCAATCCAGCATTCACATAATATATAGTTATTATCCTAAGTTCATGTTGATCAGAGAATAGAACAATCGATATATGCACCGTATTATGCTTTACCCAACCAAATCCTGGTTTAGAGCAGGTGTTTTCAAATCTCTATTCAAACTTAAAGGAAAACAGTAAGAAAGAAATGTTTACTCTGATTCCATCCAAAAATAGAAACTGATCGACTTTTTTTATGGATCAATGCAATCCCACAAAAGAAAGTTTCTACATTCTGAGGAAACAAAAAGACAGATGTGCTTCCAGCAATTTGTTTCTTGGGATGATTTTCCTTGCATTTATGTGGGATCTTGTGATCTTCATCAGTCTTTCAAAATATTTACATCATAGGAGTAACTGAAAGAGAAGAAATGAAAACAATATTTCTGGTTTGTATAGATAGTCTAGTGTGCTATTTTTAATATGCTGCACACACCGCATGTTAATACAAAGTATGAGGGCAACATTTAAATTTTGGCCAGGGCAGCAATATATATTTCAGATGGTTAATATAATTATGAATGCATTTACAGTTGTTTACAGCAGTGTTTTGTTTCTTCTCCTCCAGCAAATATTTTCTGAAAACTTAGTTTATAAACAAAAGTAGAATACATATGCTTTATATTTAACAACGGAAAAGCAGAATTCATGTGCATTTAAAGATGTTTATTGAAATACAAATGTAGATTTTGCTTATTATCACATCCATAACACTCATGCAACCACTCCAATAAACATTTATCTTTCTCTTTCTTTCCCTTCAGTGACAAGCTTCAAGTCCATATAAAAACCCTCTTTCTGGTTCTCATTTTAGACATGTGATTAAGTTCTATAAAAAGCTAGCCTATCATAAAATGGTTACTCTGGGAAATTTTGTGTCTTTTTTCACATTGCAACAAACTAACTAAAACTTTCTGCCAACAATAAGGCCTAAAATATTGGGTAGGAATGCTCTGAATATTTATTTCATACCATTTCTTAGTAGTAGATTCACCTACAGAGATGGAAGACTCCTGCATCAATGGACTTCATTTTATTTATCTATTCATTAAGTCTTCTCTCTTGCTAAATGCTCGCTAACCTTAAGCAGCTTACAGGCTGTTATAACAAGAGTAACAAAACAGAAACAGCAATGAAGTAAAATCACAACATATTTACAGGGCACAAAACATGATAAAAGCACGTAACATAGAGATGGGCAAGAGACAGCAAGTGATTTGTTCCTCCTCTCAAAGATCATATCACTGAATGTCAATAGTAAAAAGGTTAAATGTTGCTCCTATGTGTTTTTTTTTTTAAATTCTCCTTCCAAGTTTGTCACTTTTTTGAGCTTTCTCCATGAACAGGAGAGATTCTTCAACAATTTCTTCTCCCTTTCAGTGATGACAAAGAGTACTGTAGGAAGTTAGCACCCACACCTCTCCTAGAAAATTACAATATCCTAGGAAATATTAAAAAGGCAGAATATTTCCCCTAAAAAGAGTAGAAACTCAGAAGCAGAAACTCACTTCAGAAGCAGAAGCTCACCCCCATCTTTGTTAATGGTTGGGCCTTTAAGGCCTGGGCCAGAATATTTTACATAACAAAGATCTGCTGGTAAAAGTCCTTTCAATGCATCAAAAGTCCTTTCAATGCATCATCAGCCAGCAAGACTCAACCAAGCTTGGAACTCAGGACAGCCTACAGAGTTGCCCCTGCATGGCCCCATAGGAGTCAACCAATCAGAATACAAGATCCAATTCAAATCCCAGCAAAGGTTATAAAACCCAGGTCCTCTCAGCATATCAGCCCTTCTTGATCTTCTCTTTTCACCTTGGAGCATGTGATCATCCTTTTCACTTTGGAGCTCTAAGCCATATGGTCCTGTCCACCATTAAACCATCTTCCCAAACAGCCTCCATGTTTCCAGCATCTTTTTCCCCACTTGGAACTGCACCCAGAAGGATAATTCTTCCAACAGTACCATAAGTGAAAAAGAAATTTCCTCATGCTGTCTTTCCCTGGGACCAAAGCATGAAAAACCAGGGAGGCAATAAACAATTGGAGAGATGATTATATCATGAAGAAAAAAAAGGATATTCACTTATGCCACTCAGCCAACTTGTAACTAAGTGCCCAGTCCACAAGAATACTTATCCATTATTGATAAACTAAATTATATTTCATTAATTTAAATGAGACAATGGGCAGTTAAAACATCAGAGAGCATCACTGCTTAGTCTTGTGTTCACATCACAAAAGTGCTCCTGAATTTGCTTTCTCTTGGGCATGAGAATCAAAAAAACTACACGTTTTGAATTACATTGATTCCCTGACTGCAGTAATTAGTAATAGATTTCTCATTTAAAATTATCTAGGAGAAAATCCCTGAAAAATACACGATACGCCTTTGGTAAAATTAGTACTATTGTTGGTTCCCATTGCTTCATTTCTAAATGCTTATTGCCCCCATTCATGCCTTTTCTACTTGTTCTTTCTGTAATTTTATTTTTAAAAATGAAATCACTAACAGGAAAAAAAAACATCCATTGTAAAGACTCATTTAATATGAATTGTGTTTTTTTTTTCCCCAATATAATTGAGCCAACAATTGAGTATTTCACCCTTTTGGAAGAAAGTTTTTCTTTTTTTCTATTGTCATGTTGGCCTATTTCTGGTAACTTTCCTTTCTGACATGCCTTAATCTGGATGAAGTTGGCTTCCAGGTGGATATATTTGGAAATTTGAGAATATATATTTTCCTATGCCTTCAAATAATGTCCAGCTCTCAAGAAGCAATGCTTCTGTGGTCTTCCAGGTCTTGTGTTTATGTATGAGAAATAGCATGTATCTTCCACATTCTTACCATTGTTCTCTTTCTCCAAGAAGGTGCTTTTATTCTGAATAAAGCCTGCCTATATTCTGTCTGGAAAAAAAACAGAAGAGAGGTAGAAGTGCTGCTGAGATTCCCAAAGCAGAACATTTAAAAAGAGCATATCAGAAAGGCCTAAAGAAACAGCACGAGCTGTTTGCACAGTTGGCTGGATTGTGTATGAATTAAATGTTCCTACAGCAAACATCTGTCTTATTCGTTTCTGTTATGTAATGCCTTCCAAGCTAGTGTGGATAATCTTTTGCACAATGAGACCTATATATCTTCTTTTTGAAATAAAAATGGCAGCCTTAAGGCATACAGTATGGTTATTATAATTCATAATTTATTATAACATCCCTTTTGTGAATGACCATTTGCTTCAGCATTGATTTATTGAAGTGGAATGTTCTCCAAGAATGTATCTCCTTTAATGATAGAAGCAATGGTCTTCAAGGTGCATCAAGGCTATCAATTTTATTTCAACAGACTATGATAAGTCAGCTGTTCTTTCAGATAAGGAATAGAGTTTGGTTGAATTTTGAAATTCTTTGGAATTGTGGATCGTACCATCTCTATTATAAAATTATAGTCATACTTATTATTTTTATCAGTGCCCACTACGAATGGTAGCTATTTTTTCACAAGGATCCAGTGTGGAAAGGAGGACAGCAGAATGTGCTTAGTGGGAAATAAGCTGCAGAATGAATTATTGCCAGATTGTTACTTAGAATTTATTCATTTCTTTGATGTTCATCAGATTCTGATACCTACTTTAATGCAATAACAACTGAGAGTCCTGAGTTTGTTCTGACCAGTGAAATCTTCCATTAATTTGGAGAGATGAGGAAGTATTGAAACTCTTAACATTAAACCACACAGGGAAAGAGAGATGCTTTTGGGGAGAGGGGCATTTGAATAATTATTCCAAGATAGAAATGTGTAAGATGTTTCTCTTGTGAACTTTCTTCTCATGTGTTCATTGGAAGAGAGCTAGATACGATGAAATGATGTTCATTTTATTTATTTGCCAGAGTTGTATACTCCTCCAGAAGCCCAAGACAAGATATTGGATTTTCCTTATCTCATCTTATTCTCACAAAAAGTAATTAAGTAGAAATATAGTGTGTGAGCTTCAGGGATCTCTGCAGTTCCTTTGGTTCTATTCCATCATGTTATCATGATATCACATTGGTTTAGGTTTCTGTAGCTCAAATGGAAATCTAATGGAAATTATCTTTCCCATTTATCAAAGTCTTTAAAGTGCAATTTACATACCACCAAAAAAATAAAAAAAACCAAAAACCTATTTTGTTATCTTAATAGGTACGCTATATTTAGTTAAGAATGTCCTCTATCTGCCCCATTAGTAGTTGTTTGAATGATTGTAGACGGTATTCTTATTTATTTATTCATGCATTTTATTAATTCAATTTATGTGGCTTCCCATCTAGCATGTGATTCTGGCTAGCCAACAATCCATTAAAAACAGACATGGATTAAAACAACACATTGTTTTCAGGGTGATTTATAATCTACAAAATCACTTCCTCAAATATAGGCTCACCTAGTATCCAAGGTAAGAATCAGGTATTCAATACTTTTTAAAAGGCTGTCTGGGTTTCATGAAGTATTTTATTCCATATGACAGGCACCTTCCTGTTCCCATCAGATGACATTGGACTGATGTCATCAGTCTCACAATGATAGGAGGGATCTGGAACTTGTGTACCTGACAGATATTGTTGGAATAAATGTAGGCTGGACAGATATGATCAGACATAGATAGTCCCACAGATAACTGAGCCTTGTGCCACAAAGAACATTATATGTGATAATCAGCATATTGAACTTCACCCAGAAAAAAACAGTTACCTACCAACCTCCCTTCCATTGAAGACCTGAATACTGCACAAGTCAAAAAGAGGGCTGTGAAAATATTTACAGACCCCTCACATCCTGGACATAACAACTCCTACCCTCAGTGCTATAGAGCATTATACACCAGAACAACTAGACACAAGAACAGTTTTTTTCCTAAACGCCATCACTCTACTAAACAAACTATTCCCACAACACTGTCCAACTCTTTATTTAAGTCTGCATTACTATCACTATTAATCTTCTCATCACTCCAATCACCATCCCCTCCTACTTGTGACTGTATGACTGTAACATTGTTGCTTGTATCCTTATGATTTATATTGACATTTCCTAGTATGATTTGATTGCCTATTTGTACCTTATGACTATATTGTTGTACCTTATGATTCTTGACGAATGTATCTTTTCTTTTTATGTACACTTAGAGCATATGCACCAAGATTAATTCCTTGTGTGTCTAATCACACTTGGCCGATAAAAATTCATTCCTTCAGAAGCCCGTGTAGCTTAAGAAACAGAAGTACTACAAGGGGCACCAAAGTATAACCATAGCCACTGTGGACTTTGTGGACAATCCCATGGTGAGCACATTGCAATAATCCAAATGTAAGATGATCAAATGTGAGGTTGTAAATGGAGCTACGCAGCCTAAGAATAGGTGCAAAGCATAAGATGAATCTCTGCAAAGGTGTTGTCAGTTGATCTTTGAGCAGGACAGTTTAGGTGAACTCCCCCTTATTATGCATTACCTCTGTCTGGGAGCTTGCTACCCATCCATTGTCAAGGAAAATCTCCAAATTTAATACCCGTAGCCATTTTGTTTTGTTAGGGTTGAATCTGAGCCTGTTTCAACTCCTCAAAGACTCCATAAACTGAGAAATAATCTGGTTAGCCCAGGGTAGAAATACACAATTTGGTATCACCAATATATCATGCCATTGCCATCTAATGACCCCACATGGCTTCAGGTGGATGTTAAACTTGACTAGAAAGATAATACCTTCTTGCTGAATCCTGCAAATTGAGGCTTATGACAATGCCACTCCATTTCCCAACACTGATGAGAACTGAACTTGGAGGAAGGAGGAGAACCATCACAGCTCTCAATCCTATCCTTCTGATCCAGTCTAGAACAGTGGTTGCCAACCAGTGGGCCACTGGAGGGCTGTGAGAAAATTTTGGTGAGCTGCAGAGAAATCTCAGTCCCAGAGCACCCACCCAAACAATTAATCCAGGCTGCAGAGAAACACAAGGCTGCACCACCCAATGGCTGCACCACCCAATGGCTGCGGGAACCCTCCCCACCCACTCACTCCTTAAGGCTAGGCATCGGCCGACGGATGCAAAACATATGTAAAAAGGACACAGCGGATGAGAAAATGTTCCATCCATTGTTATCCGCTCCTTGAAAAGTGCCCCAAATTGCATAAACAGACGGACAACAGATGGAAAGAATGGACGGGGAGGAGGCATAGAAGGATGTTAAGCAGGATGCTCAGCGACACCTAGCGGATGAAGGTGGATGGAAGCGGATGATACATCTGCAGGGCTTCTGGGGGAGCACAGCGAAGCGGATGTGCAGGGGAAAGGAGCGGATGCGAGCGGATGCTAGCGGATGATGCAGATGCATCACGGTGCTAGCAGATGCCTAGCGGATGCTAGCGAATGCAAAGTTCACTGTGCATGGACGGGGAGGATGCTTGTGTTAGCCCCACGATATAAAGGGAAGCAGCTCTCAAGCAGGTCACCATTCAAGGAGGAAAGACCTGCTGCCAGACCATCTACCAGCCCAACAACCATGGGGAAGAAGAGGAAGCCTGTGCCTACTTCTGCAGCCCTGGCAAGAAGGACAGGACCACCATCCACCCCTGGCGCTGACTCTGCTTGCGGGCTTCTGCTGCTGGTGCTGACTCTGCTGGTGCTGGTGCTTCTGCTGGTGCTGCTCCTGGTGCTGTGCCTCTGCTGGTGCTCTCCTGGTGCTGTCTTTGCTGGTGCTTATCTGCTGGTGCTGCTCCTGGTCCTGCTGGTGCTGCTGCTGCTCGTACTATTGCTGGTCCTGCCTGTCCTGTTGTGCTGCTGGTGCTGATGCTGCTGCTGGTGGTGGCGTGGCGGTGGTGTGGGGACCAGCCCCAAGAACCACAAAGCCCTCTGAATGAGGGGCTCCAGAAGCCCTGCCAGAGGGAGGAAGAGGCAATTCGCGAGATAGGGAGAGGAGACAGTACTCCATTGAAAGAGGAACATGAGGATGAGGTGCTCGAATGGCTGAGGAGAACGAGTACCTCTGGAGGAAGGGACACAGCTCTATCGAGACACCAAGTGGAAGCAGGTGGCTTGGAGAAGAGAAGGCGGAGAGCCTGGCTACACTTCGGAGTTCCCTTGCTGGTGAAGCTCATGCACACCTGATAGCGGAAAGCTGCACCTGAAGAAGTCTGGCCAGGCCGCGTCAAGCTCACTGACCCGGAGACCTACATGATGGCCAAGTGCAGCTTCCTTGAGGGTGAGATCAGCCACCTGAGGAGCAGCCGTCTGTCAACCCTCTCTCTCAGGCAGCCCACAAGAGAGCCAGTCCTCTTCTGGCCAAGAGTCAGCTCCTGTGTCCAGGCAGGTATCTGTGAGCACACCACGATGGAGACCCCCCGACAGCTGCACTTCCCGTGGTGGAGGCATGTGGAGGACGCCCTGACACAGTTGGAGCAAGAAGAGGCACTGCCACCAGAGACCAACCCAACCCCACCCAGCTCCACCTCCACAGAAAAGCAGGCAGAAAGCCAGACCGGAGGGACAGAGCCACACTGTCCTGCTGGAGATCAGGGGCACATCAAAAGCAGTGTAGATCTCCTCTCTCAGGGTCACTCTGACATACAACCTCTAAAGAAAGCCCTTCCTCACCTACATGCACCAGACCCTCATGACCATGTCTGAATCCCAAAACCAGGTGAGTCAGAGAGGATCACAGGTCTTCTGCACCACCTCCAGGTCCAGCTGACTGCTCTGACCATCTAGGTCTTCTCTCCACCCCAGATGTCACAGCCCTTCCAAGGCTTTCCACCCCAGGACTACCACCATGAGGCTAGTACCAGGTGAGTCAAAGAGCAGATCACAGCTCCTGCACCACCTCCAGGCCACTGGACTAGCCACATCCACTAGGCCTCACGCATGCCCTACCGCGTAGCTTTCCAACCTTCAAACTGCCTCTACTACACCGTTGCACCGAGGAATGCCCGACCAATGCTCACCATACGACTTCCACAAAGCAAGCGAGGCCTCTTCCCAGTTCGCCAGAACCAGGTCACTACACAGATGCCACACCACAGCCTCACCCACTGCAGGACCAGACAGCCCCACTACAATCCTCCTTTCTCTCCCACAGCCAACCTTCGGCTCGAGAACATCTGTCATCCAGCTTGGGCACTCACACCCCAGTCTTAAGGGTAGGGCCTCTCAACTCACTGGGACTGAGCAGCTCTCTGAGAGCTTCGCCACACACCAATCTCCTTTGTTACTCTCTAGGGCCATGGCACCCCAAGTGCGCTCAGACCAGCACTCCACAACATGCCACTCCACGAGGTCACCTGGACCGCTTACATCCTGAGGACCATTGGCAATCCTCAGAGTGACTGATACGAAGACTTGCCAGAGACTGGTTGTTACTACTCGTTACTTTTCTTTGCTATGGGACACGTTACTTGGGCCATTTTGCTTTTTAAATAAGCATGAGTTCTTTTATTAATAAAGTTGATCTTTGCTTCGGCAACACTTGGTTTCAGTTTTTTAATCAGTAGAAGTTTGGGGAAACTTTGAAAAAAGTGTTTGTCTTTGTAGAAGCGAGCTTGGTATGGCATAGCTGTCTGTAGGCATGCGTGGTGGTAGGCGGATGTAGATAGCTAGTGGGCCATGGCTAGCAGTGGGATGTTATACGTGGGATTGGAAGAATAGCTGTGGATAGGAGTATGAGGATGGTTAAGGAAGAGTGGGATAAGATAAAACCTCCAGTGCAAGCATAAGTGGGACTGTAATGTCCCCCTCCCAGTGCCACACTATGCCTCTTATTATCAATACATTGATCATTCATCAACACATTTCAACATAAACTAACAACTCTTTATTAATAGCCCTGTTCATGTGTAAAGGCCATCCAACATACATGGCCCAATGTCAATCAGTGCTGATGAGACAGCGCTGAAGGAACATCCATTAAGCCATGCTACATGCCTGTCTTCGCACTCCACTGCTCTCCAGCTGGGAGTTTGCACCAGTGTCTCAAGGAGGTTGCTTGCTTCTTCCCTTCACGTTGAAGCTCTGTTGGCGCCTTGCCACATCCTAGTGTCTTCAGGGTTTTGGCCTTGCCTCCATTCACTCATGGCTCCATGTCCCATATTGCCTACTGTTGTGGTCCAACCAAGCCTGTTCAGCAACACTGGTGTCGGTAGCGGATGTGCCGCATGAGATTGTGCAGGATGCAGCAAGACTTCCAACATGCTCCTCACAGCCCCTGGGTGAATGCTGCATGATGGTGGAGGAACGTCCATGGAACTTGTTGCGCCAGGATGCCCAAAGGCATTCTCCACCACCCGTCTTGCCCTGGACAGCCTGTACGTTGAAGAAGCATCCTCTCTTCAACGGGTGAGTGCATCTGTAGCAGTAGGGCTTCATGAGGTAGGTCTGAGGAGAAGGCATCATCCCCAACAGATGAAGTGGGCCACATCTGCGTGTCGTTGGGCAGGGTGTCTGCGATCTGGAGAAGCCCATGAAAGCTTGTCGTTCCAAGCCCCATCTTGAGGTCACTGGCGATTGTCATACCTTGGGCAATCGAAGCTGACCCGATTCCTGAAGCATTGCGTGTACATTGGAACTTGTAGTTCATCATCGGACCATGGCGAAAAAGGATTGATGCTGAAGAAGCCCTTGATAGTTTAAATAAGTGGCCCTGAGTTGGCTGGAGCTTTGGCAGGGCCACGTTGCTTTCCACATCTATGGCTCCACACGGTTGCTGGGGAAGTTCCACTCTGATACCACTGCTCTGCAACTTTCTTCCAGCTTCTTCAGTGGTGGGACACTGCGGAGTGCTCCTCTGTATTCCTTCGGATGATGTCTGCACACACTTCTCTGACCACAAATGCTGAAGGTGTTGTGTGGCACCCTCCAGCGTACTGCATGTTTCTGTACATGGTCCCTAGAGCCAGTCGGTGCGATTCGTGCCACCTTCCAGTCCAGGTCCAAGGCTGGGATGGAATTGGCTGAATTGCCTTGGTCAACCTGGGTCTTACACTGCTCCACAACTTTACAAACATGGCTGGTGGCTATCCTCATGAAGCATAGCTGGAATGCACGAGGTTCTTTCAGTTCCTAGGGCTCCACCATCAGCTTGTCATAAGAAGTCCAAGACTTCGAGCTCTTCTCAAACGTCCATCTTCGGACACCAGGACACTTCATTGGAGTGCCTCCTTTTCTCTTTGCGCTAAGAACAGGTGAAACGAGCTGTAGAGGGCTTGGTTCTAGCTGTTGTAATGATGGTGGCTACCAAAAGGAGCATGTCGATCGATCCATGGTGAGATCAATGGATGTGTGAAGAGCAAGAGCAAGAGCATGGAAGAGGTTGACACCCAGGGCTGCCTGGACCTGAAAGTGAGATCTAGTTGATTTCTCCCCCTTTTTATAGGAAATATCGTTTTTCCTAGGTGTCCTTCCACATCCTTAGACATCCTGCAGACATCCTAAATATACTGAGATACGTCCCCATACAAACATTTTTGTCCATTTTTAATCTTTTATATTGGATGATGTCCGCTTCATCCTTTCTATCGTCCTGTGCTTACTAATGCTGTGCGTCTCTGTCCCGTCTTGCTTCCTCCCTCTTTCGTTTTCCCACTGGAGCATGCTTTGAGTTGCCGGCGATATGGCGCAGGGGATGCCGTAGGGGTATACATCGAGTGGTACAGATGACAATCGGACGTATAGACTTTGGATTTGCCCCTTGTCAAGGCGGATGTATAATCGGATCGGCGCGGATAAGCTTCATCCACTCAAAAGTTTTGTGCAGTCACCAACTTTTTGAGCATGATGAAATGCATCTGTAGACGGATGTTGACGGATAGAGTGTATGAACAAGATGTATGCCGAGTAGTACACAGAATGGAATGCATTCGCGTTCAAACAATGGAATGGCAACTGTTTTGTCCATTTTACATCCTCTTTCCATCCGTTGATTGCATGTGTGACAATGGGCTTTACCGCACACTTGCCTCTTAATGTTATTTTTTTCTTTTTCTGACATCAGCTGTTCTGCTGTGCTGGGAGATTTAGATTGCTTGGAAGGCAGGAAATGGTTGTATTTTTTCTTGCTTTCTACTTGTCTTTAGATCTTTGCTCTGCTTTTAAGCCAAGCCGAAATCTCCTTAGGACTGAAGGTTCTATTGTTCAATCAAGACTCAACAGCAAGCAAATTTGAGAGACTGAGCTAGCTGATGGCAGATAGATAGATCACTGAATAATTCTGTGAGCAACTCAATCTGAGTTTGGTGGTCTCTGAGGTCCAAAAGGTTGATGACCCCTGGTCTAGAAGGCTATTTTGACTTATGTTTTTGAAAGCCACTGATAAATCAAGGAGGAGCAAGAACATCACAACAGTCTTCACTGAGGTTGGTTATGTTCAGGTTCTGTTCTCTATCTAATCTGAAACATTTTGTTTATTCAAACATTTGTTTGAATGACATTTATTTGTAAATATTAGATAATAGCATCAATATAAATTGCATGCCACTATTAAATATCAGTTCATTATTATCAGAGAATTTTGATTGGCTGACTCTTGATTTATTTGCATATAAAACAGTTACAAAGACAGTTTTTGGCCCATGATGAAGACAAAACTCTTTGTTTTAGTTCAGAGCAATATAGCGTTTAGACTTTGACTAAGGTTTACATTAAAGAGAGACATAATTATTATCAGAGCCAATTAGCTTCTTTGCAATGTTGGTACAGAACATGTGTTTACATCAAACAAGAACTTTAGCAAAGTAATTGGATGGGTAAGTCTTAGAATTAAGTATAATTAAGGAGACATGGCATATAAAACTATGGGGAATTGTATTTTACATAAAATGCTTTATTCTCAAGTTTATCTTGTAGTTAATTAACTTTTTGTTTAGAAGTTACTTTTTTAACAAAACGAGGTAAGTGTTTGATTTAGCAGACCTGATCTTAGCTTTTCACAAAAAAGAAAGAATTGTTAAGTAGATATCCAGTTTCTGAATTATATCTTCATAATAAACACAACAGATGTGGCCCTGTTTCAAGAATCTACAATATGGTGTCCAAGAATGCCAATGCATCTATTGTAAATACTGTTTCCTTCAAGTTTAGACTCCTGATGTTGTTTACTGTTGATTGGCATGCACATGAGATTTACTAAACTGAATATGTTAACATTAACAAATTGATCTAGGCAGTGTGTGTGTGTGCATTTGTATGTATGTTTGTGTGTGTGTACATATATATGAGAGAGAGAGAGAGAGAGAGAGAGAGCGCATGTAGTTATATTCTAGAATTTAGAACCAGAATGTGTTAGAAAAACATATATGTAAATATCAAAGAAAATATGAGGCTAACATTTAACACATAGTTATTTGAGAATAAACTTTGTTGACTCTGATATGATTTCCTGAATAGGCATGCATAAGATTACACAACATGTCTGTTTCATTAAGAATAGCCACACTGAATGCACATACAGTATGTCTGTATTAATACAGCTTAGGGCAGTGGTGGCTAACCTTTTTGGGCTCCTGTGCCAAAAATGGTGCATGTGCGCCAGCATCCAAAAGGCAATACACATGGGGGCCCCGATGCCCCCTGCGAATGTGCGTGCACTCCCCTCTGTGCATGTGTGCCTGATCCCCTCTCAAGCCATGCATCTCTGCACATGCATGCAAGACCCCCCGCATGCTCTGCACCTCTCTGTGCATGCATATGCATCTCCCGCACCCCCCCACCTGCCAGCCAGATACCTGACAATCAGCTGTCGGGCAGGTGGCGCGCATGCATGAGCAGTGGGGCTCTTCCGGGTGACCTCTCACGTGCCAGGACCCTTGCCATAAGTTCACCATCATGGCTTAGGGTGTGAGGATTTTACCCCTTCTCCTTCCAGCAATGACTGTCATTGAGGAACATTGTTATTCTGAACATTGGTTTATTTCAGTTTCTCAACAAGTCTAAATACTTTACCTGGATGACTTCAGTTTTAGGGAAACAGTTAGTGTTTGACAATAGTATAGTTATAATCCAAAAGGCACCAGGTTATGGAATCCAATGAAATTACTTCAACCACTGAGAGCAAAATTTGGGGAACAGAATGTGGACAGAGCTGCAATGAAATTTTTATGTGAACAACTTTGTTGATTTATACTCTATTCATATATATTCTTTTTTCTTTTTGTTACATTTTAAAGGGAACACAATGTGGAATGCAATAGTATAAAAGGAAGGGGTTTGAATGTTTCCCAAATACTTTCTAGATATTAATTCACTACATAGTTCTTGGCATTCTTCTCTTGAAATAGTTAAGCTTCTAAAATCCATGTCACAATATATTATGCAACTAACTTTGAAAGTACAGTGTTGTTTTGCTTAGATCAGCAGTGTCCAACCTTGACAACAGTATGGCTGGCTGAGGAATTCTGAAAGTTGAAGTCCACAGGTCTTGAAGTCAGCAAGGTTGGACACCCCTGGCTTAGATCATTCAATATAGGAGAACACAGATCTCTGATCTACACTTTTTCAGGGATGAAAGTATTCTTGGATGGCACCAATACTGCAACTTCTATGAATGTCCTAAAAAAGAGGAAATAGACTGACTGAAACCACTGAATTTAACCATCCCTTTCTCTGTTTATTTCTACTGATATTGATAGGACTTACTTTTGATGTATATGTCTGCCTGGAAAAGTTTCCAGGTCTCTGAAGAATCTGAAAATACTATAATGCAGTTCTATTGACAACTTACAAATCTGGCTAACTTCTGAAACCTAAATGAATGGTATATGAATCTAGCAAGAACATCACTTGCCTGCTGCAATCATTTCACAGTCATAAAAATGATTTGATTGATGCCTTCAGTTTCCAGTTTGACTAAAACATATGAATGCATGGCAGAGATGTACATTTGCTTTTCAAAAAAATGATTAGAATTTACAAAATGCCTCTAGAAGGCACAACAATGTTCATCAACTACATCAAGAATGGAGTTATTAATTGTAAACCCCCCACTGTTGGGTGGGGATTGGGGTAAAACATGACATAGTAGCTAACATAAATATATAGTAATATACAGCCTCCTTTTGATGTTCCCCAAATGGATTGATTTTACAGCAGTCTGCTGTCTAGAGATTTTGGGAATTGAAGCCTCTGGTACATTTATCAGTCTAAATTGCATATGGCTGACACAATAGCCTGTGATATCATTTGTGGGAGGGAAAGCAGTGGGAATATCATTTGCGGGAGGGAGAGCAGAAATGTAATTGGTATTCTTGTTGAGTACCAAATGTATATATACTTGTATTCCCCTTTTTATTACAGAGGGCTCAGGCTTACATTGTTATGTATCAAAGAAATATACTGTATGTCACACACATTTTTATGTACATATAATAACATCCCAGAATTACTGAGCTGAAAAAAAGACACTTTGATTGGGTGAAACACCTCTCTAGGCAGTGTAGTGGAATTAAAAAAAATTACTACCTGGGCATGGCTTGGTGGGCGTGGTGTGGCTTAGTGGGTCTGGTTTAGTGGGCATGGCAAGGGAAGGCTAATGCAAAATCCCCATTCCCTCCTCACCCCACTAACCTGCTTTCCAGCTCCGTTCTGTGCAGGGCAACAAAAGAAGACCCAGCCAATCAACTGGGATTCAGGCAGAGAATAGATGGGGGAAGGGTCAGTCAGAGGTAGTATTTGCCGGTTCTCCAAACTACTCAAATTTCCACTTCTGATTCTCCAGAACTGGTCAGAACCTGCTGAATACCACCTCTGACTGTAACCATGTAAAAATATGGAATGCAATACCTTCAATAGATGACTATCTAGTCTCTGCTGTTAGGCATCCAGTGAAGAGAATGTAAAGCCAATGTCACACTGGCCAACGGATGCAAAAAGGACACAGCGGACGAGCAAAATGTTCCATCCGTTGTTATC
>BHFT01031137.1:0-37748 GCA_004320025.1 Laticauda laticaudata | reverse complement strand
TTGGTATTTTTGTGTTTCATATTCCATTAGTTAATATGATCCTAATGTGATGTCTATGAAGTATTTCTGACTAACTTTCCCTAACATCCATAAAAAAGCATGCACTTCTGCAAATCATGGCCTTCTAAAAATAATATTCTGTTGTTGGTTAAATTCACCATTCTTTAACCATACTAGAGAGAGAGGCAGCGATATACACAACTCATTTGGAAGTGCCAGCCTCCTGCTCTTCATATCTGCCTGCATTGCCTTTAAATTTATTCTAGTTTTTCCATATGCCAAATAAATTTACAAAGCTGTTTTATTAAGATCTTCAAAATGTGTATTTTGATTGGGATCGGTTGAATAAATAATCGATTTTGGAAAGATTTATTGATCTGCCTAATATGAAAGTTGAACCTACCCAATGTTCTAGATCATTTCACTGTTGCATCAATTTTTATATTTTCCTTAAGTGTCTTGCATGTGCTGTCAATCATACTCCTAAGTATTTAATTTCTTCTATCACTTGTATTCCATAACTTTTCTAATTTTTTTCTGTTTTTCTGTTAGATTTTTAGATCAATTAATTTGGTTTTCTTCCTATTATTTTGAAAGTCTGCTACGCTTCAATTGTTCTATTCATTTCATCAATTTTTGTCCTCTTTCTACTGGTTCCTCAATGAAAAGATATATCGTCAGCAAAACCCTGCAACTTGTATTCTTTCTTTCTTAACCTTTAAATTCCTTTTATATTGGTTCTGTCTAATTCGCATTAATAATGTTTCTAAATGATAGTAATGAAGAGCAGGGGTGAGAGTGGGGCAGCCTTTTGTCCTACTCCTTTTTCTATTTTTATTGGGCGGGTTATTAGGCTGTTGGTATGTCATAATAAATAGTTGTTATAATATTTTCAAATTTAGTGCTAGATTCAATTATACATTTTTTGAATTAAAATTGCCATTTAAATTGTCGAAGGGCCTTCTTGCATCTAAAAACATAAAGTGCAGTTTGTTTTTCGGGTGGGCTTCATAAAATTCTGAGACTCTAACTGGTTCTTAAGTTGGTTCCTAATCTGTCTGGTCAGGGAGATAACTCCATTTTGGATCTTCATGTATATAACTTTAACATTCTTTTTAGTCTACTTGCTATAATGGAGGTAAATATTTTTGTAGTGTATTTAAAGTGAATTGGCCTATATTGTTTATATATCAAAGTCCATTCCTCCTTCAGGAACCGAATAATGCTCCCTCCATGAGTCCGGCATCTGGCTGCCATAAAACTCATTAAAGACTTCCATTCACCATAAGAGATCAATTTGTTCGCAATTGCCTGTAAACTTCCTTAGTTCTGGAATCCATTGGCCCAGGGCTTTATTGTATTCTGATCTCTATTGCTGTTTTCAATCAACCAAAGTATTCTTGGTTTAATAATTCTATCCATTTCTTCCAAGTTGCTTTATGTACTGCACTAGCTCTTCAATTTCATCTAAATCAGTGGTCCCCACCTTTTTTGTACCAGGACCAGTTTACCAGAAAACACCCTTTTCAAAGGACGCAGCAAATCGAATTCTTACGAGAAGTTAGGTCTTATTTTCGTTTCTCTTACGTCTTTGAGCATCCATGTTGTGGAGGTGCTTAGTCTCCGCATTCACAGGCTGAGCTTGATTTGTGGAATGCTCCTCCTCCACCACGTGACTCTTCAGCGTTCCGCAGTTTTGGTGAAGATGAGAGAAAAAAGCGCTCTCATCCTCACATATAAAAAAGTTCAATTGGCCGAAACAGGACCCCACCAGACGGAAAAAAAGGGTGGGGCTGGATGCTTCTTCACAGCTCAAAGAGAACGGGCGTATCAGGTAAGTACCAACGCCCTTTATCCTATGAGCTGTTCAGAGCATCCAGTAGTGGGACATACCAAAGCTTGGCCTGCCCCTACAGGAGGGACTCTGTCTGGTTCTGGAATCTCCTCCTGGTCTCTGTGACCCTTTGCAGAACTCTTCTGCCAAAGAAAGCACTCAGCAGAAGCAAACACTCCATTTTTGTAATGTCTAATTACAATACAAGGGCGATGGGGTAGCCCAAGCCGTGGCCCGACAGATTTTCAATTATTGATGCCTGTGTGGCCCATGCTGCGAAGTTGCTGCACTCCTTGTTGAATGAGCTGTTATGCCCTTAGGCACCTGCAGAGATTGGGTCTGATATGTTTTTTGCTATTGCAGCCACATATCCAACGGCCTATCGTAATGATGTTGAGACCTATGCAACCTTGAGTATTGGACTGAAAGAACACAATAAGCCTCCAATTTCCTAAAAATCTACTGTACGCTGATATAGATTCGCAGTGCACGCCTCACATCAAACTTATGCCATTGTCTTTCCATCCCCTGTGAAGGACTGGGACAAAAATTTGGAAGAATAAGCTCTTGTGCTCGATGAAAGGCCGAATTGACCTTGCATAAAATGTGAGATTGGGGTGAAGAACCACTCGATCAGCATGAAAATGCAGAGATCTTGTCTGAATGGACAAGGCCTGCAATTTCCGAGATAACGACGAGCAAAAAGTGATTCAATACAAGGGAAATTAGTTTGTACGTCAGAAAGTGGAGACTTGATGTTTTCAAAGGTTCAAAAGGTCCTTAGTCAGAGCCACAAGGACCTTGATAAGGTCCCAGATGGATAACGGTGCATTGCCTAGAGGGCGTATAATTGGAGGCTCCTCAAGGGAAAAACCTTTTGTATGGATGATATGAAAGAGAACTGAGGCCCTCGCAAGTGAGAACTGATGCCAAGGCGCCACCTGCTTTGAGTGAAACCCCTTATCAAGTCCCTCCTGTAAAAACTCTATAGAGTCTGAGCGACAGAGGGAGAAGCAGGATCAATTTGAAACTTACTACACCCTTTGGCAGAAGGTGGACCATGTGTGTTGTAAAATGCGAATTGTTGAGGGGCCGTCTGGCAGCGAGGATAGTGTCGATAACCCTATTGGAGAGCTTTCTAAATGGATTATCCGAGTCGATGGAGTTAATTGACTCTTCTTCCAATTTATTAAGAAGTCATGCTTCTCGTAGGGATAGTAATGTGTTCTGAGTGTCTATGACTGCCTGATGAGATAGAAAGAGATAAAATCAAAATATTCTCAAGATAACGCTGGAGGCGTATCGGGATGTTCCTGGGTGGGCCGCTATCACCACGAGGACCTTGGTCCTGGGGGCGGAAGGTAATCCGAATGGAAGGGCCACAATTCAAAAATGGTGGTTATTTGTAGCAAGAATCTCAGAAATTATTATGGAAGGCGCGAATATCAATGTGCAAGTACGCCTCCGTCAATTTATGGGCGTGAGCACATCCCCTTTCCTGATACCCAGTAATATTAATTAGAGGATATGCATTTTAAATTTGCGATATACTAAGAACAAGTGGAGACGTTTCAATCTAATATCGCTCTCCACGCCCTGATTTTTTTATTTTATTTTGCAACAACGAAAAGATGTGATAAAAAACTATCTTTGTTGATTGGTCGCTACTGGTTGGATGCCTTGTGTATCCAGTATATGTTGGACAGCGGAATCCTAGAGTTACGCTTGACCGGTCTCTGGAAGGAGGGTATGACATGAAGGGATCTAGAAGAATTGGATCTAACCTCCAGCGCGAGGCCAATCTAACTGTATCCCTGACCGCAGGTGTCAGAGGTAGAGAGTCCCATTGTCAGCAAATAACCCAAGGCGTCCGCCAATGCGAATTGGGTCCTGGGAGTTATCTTGGTCGCTGGAAGGGCCTGCTCCCTGCTCCCCGATAGATCTTTTGGATTGACCACCCCTTCTACCTCTGTCCACTGAGACGGACCTATCTGGTTGTTGTCCTGTTCTAACTGCTGGGGGTCTCTGGTATCTGGAAGAGAAGGATCCGGATAGAAAGATCGAAAAAAGATCCCTCTGAAAGGAGTGGGGGCTTCTAGAATCTGACTTCCGAAAAAAGGGAAGGGAGAATTTTCTTCTTGTTGCATGTTTCAATTAGTATGGATCCAGGGAAGGGCCAAGCAATCTATCTACCGCAATGAGGGATGATGCCATCTTGGATTTGTGTTTGAAGTCGGCTTGCAATGTCTTAACCATAGCAAGTGACGCGCTGTGACATGCGAGTAATGGCCTTGCTGAAAACTTGACTGCGTGATAGGTAGATCGGCAGAGAATTCAGCAGCTGCTGTAAGTTTGGCGATGTCTTGTGAGCCTTGATGTTGAAGAAGGACATGTTGTTTCAAAAGACGAAGCCATCTAAGAGATGACCGCGTGAAGAAGGAGGCGGATCTGATAGCCCACGCATCAGACTGATGAGCTCTGCGTAGAGCTACTCGACCCATTTTTCTCAGGCTTTAAGGCCTCCATGCCTCACTGAGAATAGAGGGGGACACGAAATCACTATAGGCTCATCTACCTTGGGAGTCCCCAGAAACTTTGCAAATTCAGGGTCCAAGTTGAAGTATTTCCTATCCTGTCCAGTTGGGGAGGTATATACGCGCTGCAGAAGCAACTGCTTCTGCACCAGGTCCGAATATGGGTGGACTGGATTACCTCTGCTTCAACTACGCGGTTGTTTGAAGGTCATGTCCTCTGGTCCTTCCCTGAAGGGTCAGGTTGTCAGAAGGTTTTGGCTTGTTTAGGCCTGCAATATTCTTTGCCTTAAACAAGAAAGATATGAAAAGCTGTGGCCGAAATAAGCCTGTAAAACAGGCGGGTCAGGAATAATACCTTCATCCTCAGACATTTCCCCTTCTAAGGGGTCTGCCTCTGACAGGGGCTCGCTTTTGTGAAATGATCCCACTTCAGACTAGGTCGTTTGAAAGATTTGATCTACTTCCTCCTCTTCCTCCTCCGGCCCTTGGAGAGGGTCTCCCCCTGTAAATGTACCTGGGGCTGGTGTTGTTCGACCTGGTCAGTGACCTCAGAGGTTGAGGATCTTGGTCAGTATCTATAGGTAAGGTCTGGACATTACCTGCGTGTTGAAGCCCTGCTGCAATCCCTTGGCTAATAGCCATCTCCATCCAGGCTTTCATCCTTTCTGGAACTCCTCAATGAAGCTGTCACCCTGGCGAAGACCAGCGCTATGGAAGTGAATGTGGCTTCAGAGGCCCATCTGGTTGGTGTTCCAGACACTTGACCCTGTTGTCCTTGTGGAGTTAAGCTGCACCTGGATGAAAGGGAGAGATCTAGAGGAGGAGGAGGGTGTGAAAAAACTGACAGACTGGAAGAGGGGCACCTGAGATACAGTGTGGACCTCTCGAGAATGCCTGTCTATTTGCTTTGTAAGGCGTCCCTTTCTGAGACTTTAGAATTTCCACTGTGCTTTGATTTGGTTTTATCTTCAAGCAAGGTGCCTGAGAGGTGCTACCATCTGCCATTTTGATTAAAATTAGAATAACAGTAATTGAATATAATCTGTGTACAAGGCGGTTGGCACGCCCAGGGTCCGATCTGAGTCAAAAACGGTTGCCCTGGTAAAGTTCTTATTGTCCCTTTTATTTTATTTATTCTTTATTTTACTGGTGTCTCTCTCTCTCTCTCTATATATTATTATAATAAATAAGCCGTATCACAGGAATAATATTTTATTGAAAATTAAAATATTATACTGTTAAGTAGTTTGTTACCATGAGTGATTATTATGATTGTAATAATTATTATATTATTGCTATAATTACTTTGTAATTGCTCCTAGTGAGATATGCATATTCCATATTAATAAAAGAACAACCAATATTAATGAGTAATCCAATTAGCCAAATAGTGAATGCCTAAGGCCGCGATTGATGATTGTAAGGGCCTTCAGCAGCTTCCTGCACAGGCGGACACCAGCCTAGGTGTTTGCTGCTGTGCCACTGAGAATAAGGCTGTGAGAGTTAAGCCAACGATTTCAAAGAAGAATTAATTATCCTCGAGTGCAGGTAGCCAAAACGAGGTAAAACAACTCTCAGAATCCTGAAGGATTCTGTTGCTTCGAGCAGAAATACCTCACACAGCTCAGGGAAGACAGACAAGGCGCCCAGCCACAAGGTGGCACTCAAGATGGCCTCCAGCAGTTAAAGTCTTTTCGCGCGCTTCTCAGCAGCAGCGCGCTTCCCGCCTTGCAAACTAAGTCAGAGCTCAAACGAAGCCTGAGCTCTCAAACAACAGAACGGCGAGAAGAAAGGGAATAAATTCCTAATTAATTCCCCACTGAAGAAAACGGCGTTTGGAGGGGGGTAAAGGCGATACGACTTTTAAAATGAAATATCAAGCCTAACAAGCAAACGGAATAAAGAACAGCGGCAATCAAAACTGGCAGAGGTAAGAAATTTTATCTGTGGGGAGGTGGAGCAGACCAGCTCCAAAAAGCCTCCACCACCTCTTTTTTGGGGGGGGGCACGAACAGCGCTTCCTTAAACCGGACTCTCAGACTGATAAGGATGAAGGCTAAAGACAAAGGAAAAAACCAAAGGAAAACCGAATTGCAATCAAACCTGCTAATATTCCTGTTTCAGTCAAGGAGGTATCCAAAGCATTGCCTGTCTCGCACGAGGCTGAGCAAAAACTGGGGAACGCTGAGGAGTCACGTGGTGGAGGAGGGGCGTTCCCAAATCAAGCTCAGCCTGTGAATGCGGAGACTAAGCACCTCCCACTACTGGATGCTCTGAACAGCTCATAGGAGAAGGTATCTTTGAGTGCTTCAAGATGATAAGTTTCTCATGTAATCATTTTATTTCATTGTTGAATTTTATGGGAAGTTCATGTACTACAATCATTCATTTATAATTTTCCTGCTTTTACCTATTTTCATCTTTCTTCCATTTCTTACCTTATTACAGAAAATTATTTCGAGTGTTTAGTATAGAACAGGCATCCAATTCTCTTTGATTGTATAAGAAGCTGTTTTATCTGGACATATCTGTTGTTGCAGATAAATGTCAAACAAGTGATAATAAATGTTAAAGAAATAAAATACAGAATGTACATTTTGGACTTCATTAAGAAGCATTTTAATAGTTCAGTTTGAAAAAAAATTAGATGGAAATCTTCAGGCTTAACAAAATCTGAAATTCTCTGATTAAAAAATATTCTCCAATTGAAGAAGTCTCATCTTTCAGAAAAGTATGATTCACTAATCAGATTAATCAATTTGTATTTTTTTTTAAAGTAGCTTAAAGAAATAAGCTTAGAACACAACAAAATTTATTTCTGGTACCTGAATGGTTCTGTAGGGCTTGGTTTTGTCCATCCTTTGTTGGAGTGATCAAATCCCAAATAAAACTCTTAATCTTCTCATCTCCCTTATAATGTCTGACACAGTAGACCAGCAGTGCTCGGCAGATCATCTCCATATCTTTTTCATTGAGATGCCATTTAAACCGGCCATGGGTCAGAATGTCTTTCCAACGTCCCCATCTTGAGAAAAACAGACACACAGTATACAAACAGACACACAGTATACAAACTATCAGAATTTCTGAAGAATGTTGATACAATTACTTTCTCATTTTATCTCTACAAGATTGAAAAAATGGAAAAGTTATATGGACATTAGGAAACAAAAATTAGCAAAAAATGGTAAAAGAAGCAGCAATGGAGTTTAAAGGATCTCTGTCATAAAAAATTAACAATTACCCCACAAATTTTAATGTATAGCAATGGAAGAAAGTGCCAAAGGTAGCAAAATTATAGGAACTAGAATGTTACCCTGATTTCAGCGTTCCAAATATTACTAATTTTTAAAAGAACTGCAATAATCCTTGTCTATAATACAGGATTGAACATTCAAGATATGTTTAACAAAGAAACACACCCAAATATAAGCAGATTTTTCTCCACACGAAAACATTCTGCCCTTAAGTACCGACGTGTTTTTTCATTGAGACGCCGTGAACGTGTGGGTCGCTCATCAGAGTCACTGTCCAGCTCTGAGAACTCCATCAGCTCATCTTCCTCAAAGGAGTTGTAGTGTTTGGTTTGCTTACGGACACGGGGCCTGTCAATCACTAGGCTCTCCTAAGGGGGGAGGAGGTTAACAAACAAAAATAAAATACATAACTTTTGTATCTTACCCCAAACCGCTCAGCATGCTTAGCTACACATTTTGTTTTTTATACTAGTGGTTAATACAATAATACATTGATCTAAGATATGACTGAACATTCAAATTTTACTTAATGTTTTTAGTTTTCAAAATTCTTGATTTCACATAGTTTTTCTTTATCTCAAGGTATATATTGTTATAATATTCTTGTTATAAAAACTAGTTTTAAAATCTTTGTGATATAAATTAAATAGCTTTGCTGAGTTTGAAAAATAAATGAGCTGTTTATTGTCACTAAAACCTGACCTGGCTTTGAAATGTGTGCATTCTTTTTTTTCAAGCTATTATAAAGTGGCATGATGGCAATCAGTTTAAAATTGTTTATATTAATCAACCAAAACTTTGCATCCACATAAGGATCATCAGGAGAGAAGGCTGAAAACAATGCCAATAAGCTGAAAATTAGATTCTGAAGCATCAGCTTGATTAATTCTTTTTTTAAAAGAAACAAACAATAATATCTCTTTTGCCATAAACATTTAAAATTTAACAGCTGGAACGAAAATGAATTGGCAAATACAGTTACCAGTTACAGTGATACTTTGCCAGACATACACACAAAACAAAGACTACATTTTTGACCTCCCCATTAAACAATCACACTGATTTTCAATTATTTCTAACCAAAGCTGTGTTACTCTTAATTTTGTTAACAGCAACATATGGAGGGGAGGCCCTTTGTGACCTATTGCTTAGCAATCTTCCTTGTGCTGCTGTCTATGCTCCTTTTGTGGTACAGGTGCTTTACAAGGTAGGAGCCCAAGGATTTACTAACATAACTTCTGCCAGAGAAAGTTAGCATTGAGAAAACCAGCTGTTCAACTGAAGAGGTGAACAAAATGATTGGGCACAAAGAGGAAGCCTTTATAATGTTTTATTTTTGTAGGTATATAAAAAAAGAGTCTCCACGAGACTGTCAATTTTTTTAAAAAATTTTATGCTTCTAGTTTAAAAAAGGTTGATTCTGATGGTTGGAATAGTCTGATATACCAAAAGCCCACTGCTATTCAAAGGGAATCTCCTATTTTAGCTCTGGAAAGGAAGTAGGTGGTAGATTTTTCCCTTTAATGCAACAGCTTTCTGTTTCTGAACAAGCTTAAAAAGAAATAAAGGACGACACCTTGGGAATAAATCAGCCCTGCATCTGGCACTGTGTAGTGCAGGGGTGTCAAACTTGTGTAGTCATGGCAGCGTCACGTGATATATCAGGACTTTTTCCCCCTTTGCTAAACCAGGCGAGTGCATAGCCAGTGCGTGACATACCCAGCTCATGGACTGCAAGTTTGACAGCCCTGGTGTAGAGTAAAAGAGTGATGTTGAGGAATTAAGTTGAAACAAATTACAGATACGCCTTGACTTACAATCATTTATTTAGTGATCATTCAAAGTTACAACAGCACTAAAGTGACTTATGACTGTTTTTCACAAATACAACCAGTGCACCATTCCCATTTTCACCTGATCAAAATTCAGACACTTGGCAACTGGCTAATATTTATGACAGCTGCAAAGTCCTGGGGTCATGTAATCACTTTCTGTGACCTTCTAACAAGCATTCAGTGAGGAAACCAGATTTACTTAACCATGCTATTAACTATTACAGTGATTCACTTAACAACCATGTTAAGAACGGTTGTAAAATGGAACAAATTCACTTAACTTAGCAACATAAATTTTGGGCTCAGCTGTAATCATAACATAACTTGAGGACTATCTGCATACTGCTGTTGGAGAAAGATAATGCAAATCTACTGAACCACTGTGATCCAAAGATTAAAATACTCATTTTTTTCCAAGTTGATTGCAAATGGAGAAACTAGTAGTGAACCACTCATTTGCTGCCTGTCACACATGAATGAGATTCAGAGTTCAATAGCTGTTTTATTGCTCAAGCCTACACACAAAAATCTTTCAGACTGATGGTTTACATCTGGATTAGACGAGGTTCAACAGCATTCAAAGGAGGGTCAGATTTCACCCTCTTCTGCCCATGTAGGGATTCCAGACAAATTCCCTGCTTGATTACTTCCCCTGGCTTGGGTTGTACCTCTCCAACATCACCAGCATGTTTGTTTTAGATATATAAAATCCTAAATCAACGTATCTTTCTATTTAAAAAAAAAATTAAAATAGAAATTAAAAGATGTTCACCTAACTAAAGCATGTTTTTTAAATATGTTTCACAAAATATTAGAGAAATCTAATTTTTTATATATCAATAAAGTTTCTGTCTCATCCTTGTTGTCAGCATGGGATTGTAGAGGTTTGTTGCTTTAACTAGATGTTGCAAAAGCAAAAAAACCCCACTTAATTACATATGCCAAAATTTTACATTTCCACAATATCCCTTGATTTGCTGTCATAGTATGTAAATTGCTACATGTAGAAGATAAGGATAAATTGCTTTTTAGGTTCAATTTAGAAATGGAGTTACAATTTTAAATAATATTGAGTGATCAACTCTAAAATACAACCTAGCATCATTCAAAACGTTAACACCAAATTCAATCACTGCCTTTTCTTTTGCTATCTATCTTGAGGTAGTTACATTTTCTTTCATTTTTAAATGTTTTTTTTCCCTGCTCATTTTAAATAAAAACACTCTTAACTTATTCTATGATTTTATGCAAGTAGATTGAGGGAATATTGTGTTAAGTAGACATTTTACATTCAATATGGAAGGCTGTGTAGCTATAATCCTAAACAGAACAGCTGTGACATAACATGAATAGGATTTTATGATTCTTATTAAAGAATTTTTAACAAGATGAAAATAATACAAATTTCAGAAAAAATAAATAAAAAAAGAGTGAATAAATAAAAAAGAAAGAAACTAAGAAAAACAAAGGATTATAAAGATTATAAAGAAGTGGCTTTGCGTTTCCTTAGCTTTGCCCTCTCTCAAAGATTACATAATTTCCTTCTTTTCAAAGTTTACCTTTTCTAATCATCAGCCCCATAAATCAGAAGTTTATTTTTTTTTCTTTCTTCATCAAAAAGTCCATAAGGGATTTCTAGTCACTAATAAAAGTAGTCATTGTCGTTTTCTTAATCAGACAAGTCAATTTAGCCATCTATACTAATTCCATCATCTTTACCAACCATTATGGGTATTTCAGAATCTTCCCATGTTTATGCATTGGTTGTCTTATAGCAATAGCACTTAAACTTATATATGGCTTCGTAGTGCTTTATAGCTCTCTTTAAATAGTTTACAGTATCAATATATTTTCCCCCAAAGTCAACATATCTGGCTCCTCATTTCACTGATCTCGGAAGGACAGAAGGCTGAGTCAACCTTGAGCCAGTCAGGATCGAACTCCTGGCAATGAGCTGAATTAGCCTGCAATACTGAATTCTAACTATGGTACTGCGCCACCAAGCCTCCTAAATATCACAACTTCTTATAACAAAAATAATGTTGCATAATGTTTTCCAATTGTCTAGCTATCCTGTAGAAGTTATCTATACAGACTCTGTGTTCATCCCATATACCAGTGATGGCAAATCATTTTGGCATTGAGTTCCCAAAGCATGAGCGTGCATACCCAAAATGCAACAGGCATGTGCCCCCTACATGCGCAGCAGAGATCCGAAGACCAGCTGGCCAGTGGGAGGCGTGCATGCATGCACAGTGGAGCTGGAGCAACGGTACGTGTGCCCACAAAGAGGCCTCTGTGTGCCACCTCTGGCACACATGCCATAGGTTCACCATATACTATTAGTGCCCCCAAAACCTCAGTAAAACCTTTAACCCTAACCAATGTGCAATTAGGGGAACCTTTTGCAATCAGCTCTGACAAAATGTAAATTTGGGAATACAACTTACTTTAAGTTTCCAGAGTAAATACATCATAATTACCTTTTCATCCTTTGCATCAGTATCTAGTTCAGCTATTTTTGCCCATTTCTGCCAGAAGTTGGGATCATCTAATGAAATGTCAGTTCTGTTTCCTGAAGCAACAAAGCTGGCCTGGGAGTAAATACAAATTAATAATTCTGTCAGTAACTGACAGAATAATAGAACAAAATCCCCATAAACTTCATATGCCAAGCCAACTACTATGTTTAAAAAGACCATCCAAAAGAATTTGCTAAAACCTGTTGCCCTCCAGATATTAGTAGACTACAATTCCCATAACCTCTGAACATTCCCACAATAGGCTGAGGCAAGTAGGAACTGAAATTCAATAATTGGATTTATCCTGTAAAAAAAAAAAAGCTTTCAGATCCTAAGAGAGTATTCTCCAATCTGAATGGACCTCTAGATGTCCCAGCAACTCCCATTAGTTGGGAAAGGCTGCCCTGGCATAGATGAGAACAGCTGGTTTGTAACTCATAATACTTCTCTGAAAATTAAGAATTCTGATTTTAATTCTGATTAAAATTTGATTTCTAAATTATTGTATTTTCATTGATACATAATACTATCAAGTTAAGAATACAATGGGATATGAAAGCAGAAAAAATATCTTTACATAAGGAATGGATAAGCCTTCTAGATGTTGTAGGACTGTAACTCCCATTATCCCTCATGATTAACTGGTTCCGACTGATGGAAGGTAGAATTGAACATGAGGAGAATTATATCTCTGGTTTGGGGGGAAATGGCTAACTAATACCAATAGGACTTGTATAAAGCAACAAGAAGGTGTAGTCTCCTATCATGCTGTTTTCTGCATTTAGTTAATAAAAACAAAAAACAAAACAATTTCCCACAATAAACTTAGATGGTTTTGTCCCCATAGCACACAAACAACCTTGGAAAAAGTGGAGCCTTTCCCTTCAGTTTGAATAGTGATGGTGTGGGTCCTACGTTGCAGGATTTGATCGATGTCTTCTTCACAGAATTTGGACCCTTCATCTTCCTCATCCATTAAAGCCCCGTAAGCACCTTTTCGCAATAAGTCTTCAACCTCCATCTTGGAGAGCTGCTGCACCTTCCAGAAACAGACAGACTGATTGATTCCAGAATGGGAAAAAAGACAGGAACTCATGACAACTTCCAGATATAAGTTGACATGAAAATCTAAGGAGGAAGGGGAATAAAGATTAGAAGACCTCTAGGTCTTGCCTGTATAGGATACCCTTACCCCATTGTTGCTTCCCTTGCGGTTGATATCCTGCAACACTGCCTTGTCTAATCCTAGTTTCAAGCTGGCCTTGTCAAACATCTCTCGTTCATAGGAATTTCTGGTGATGAGGCGATAGACTTTAACTGCCTTGCTTTGCCCTATTCGATGACAGCGAGCCTGAGCCTACAGGAGGAGAAAGACATCACTCAAAGTAGAGTTGGCAGAACTGAGGTGAGGGGAATATTACGTTTCCTCAGGAAGAATATTTCCCACTCATTCCATCATCTAAATAATCATTCCCCACTCATGCCTTCACCAGTATCATTCCATTTTTCAGTGGCACACTAGAAGCCATATTCTAAGGTCAGGGGTCAGGACAAAACTAAAGATCAATTTAATTAAAATTTAAAATTAAGTATAGTAGGGCAATAATTCCCTTATCTAGCATATTTAAAATTGTAACTTGATAACTTCTGGAGTTCTTGGGAGAGACAGAGTCAAGGCTTCCGAAGGATAGATATTGGTAAAGATCTGACAATGTTTACTTCTCACTTAAAATATTTAACCAATTCCCGATAAGGATTCACAACATCTGAACTGAGCCAATGAAGATTAGCTATCAGGCTAAGGGCCCTAATATGAACTATGAAACAAAAACAACTATAGTTAAATTAATCCATGCTAAATAATCAATTAAATAATCAAAATATGATCCAACTGAATGCTCAAATAACTTTTATCAATACAATATAATCTTAATTTGAAAGACAAAACTGAGGTTGGACATGTCCTCTCACCCCTTCCTCTATACAAAGATATAGTTTCTTTCATAGAGCTGGAAAGTGTCCAAGAAGGAGGATCTATGTCCTTTATTGTGGATGCAAAAATATGGCTCTCCAGAAACATAGTAATCCTATAGCAAGTGTAATTAACAGGACACTTAAATTCTTTCTTGGTAGTTTCTCTCATTAGCGGTCATCTGCAATGCAACAGGGCACTTTAGGTTTGGTTTTCTGAACATCATGCAAGTTCCTGACAGTTTGAAAGAATCAGGACACAATGTATATTTTTATGCATGCGTAATTCTACTTTTTGATTCATCAAACATTTAGATTTAACAGATACTTCTGGTGTATACTGAATACCTTTTATACTAGTTGAAACAATATGCTTTAGGTCTTTGTGTTCTTTACTGTTTTGTATTTTTATGCTTTTTAATCTTATTACTCTAAGGATATTATAAGCTGTTCAGAATCTCCTTACAGAAGTGGCATATCAATCTGAGTAACAACATAAAACAAATTAAATGCCTGTACATATAAAACTGGAAGAGGCACTCTGTTAATGTGGTCCATGCCTTGGGCCATCTATTCTCATCTCTCAAATACCTGCAGATCATTCTGTGGATTCCAATCTGAGTCAAAGATGATGCAGGTATCAGCAGCAGTAAGATTGATGCCTAGCCCTCCTGCCCTTGTGCAGAGCAAGAAAACAAAACGGTCTGAATCTGGCTTGCAGAAGCGATCGATTGCAGCCTGACGTAAATTCCCACGAACCCGGCCATCAATACGCTCATAAGTATATCTGTATAAATGGAAGTTCATGTAGTATTTTAGAAATAACACAAAAAAGAAGTTTACTATAAGACTAAGAAACCCTGCTTCTGTCTACTAACATTAGCAATACAGCTTTGGAATAGTAATACATTGATTCAATTACCCTTAGTCTAGCACAAGAGTGTCAAACTCACGTCGTCATGGCAGCATCATGTGACGTATCAAGACTTTGTTCTCCTTTGCTAAACTGGGCATGGCCAGCACGTGACACATCCAGCTTGTGCGCCAGAAATTTGACAGCCCTAGTCTAGCATAACTTAATGATTGATGGTCATTAAGAAAGCAAAAGTTGCAATCTAAATATGTCTGATAAATGTGGAAGAAGGCTAATCTAGATGAGAAAGGTATCAATAATCAGCCTCCACTTTTCACAAAAATGCCAAAGATATTGTGAGATGATGCATGGTTTAAATCCAAAGATTATATTATATTATGCATTTGGAAAAGTATTTCTCAGCTTGTCAGATATCATGAAACAAACAAGTAGATGTTTCTCAGTCTTGATTGATATCTAAGTCTACAAGAATAATGTTACTAGTTTGCTACCTGACTAGCTGTATGAATGGAACCTGATGAAAATCTATTTTTTATCTGTGAGTATAAATATTCAAGCATAGATCAATGCTCTCTCTGAAAAACTGACATACAGCATCTGAAAGTCAAAGGCATTCAGTAATATGATAGGTTTTTCTAAATCTTGGTTCCTTTCCTTCAACTTCCTTTCTACATTTTTCCACTTCCTTTCCAAACTGAAAGGAAGTCTGGACATACTTCAAAGCAGGGGTGGGATACGACAAGGTTAACTACCGGTTCAGGATTTAGGAGCTTCCCTGCAGGCTGCGAGCCTATAAATTGTCATCAGCAGCTGCCTGCAGAGAAGCAGCCTTTGAAACAGCCCTCTTTTCTTGCTTTTCTAACTGCAGCTGTGCCTCATTCAACAGCTGAAGTTGAAAAATCAGGAAATAAAGATGAGGTAAGAGCCTGGGTGGGTGGGCAGGCAAAAACATCAGCAGACATAGAACCAGTTCTATGTCTGCTGCTCTTCAGAGCTACTGGTTCTACAGAGGTGGACAGAACCGGTAGAAACCCACCCCTGCTTCAAAGTCATTCATAAGAGAGGTAGATGCTGTGAAACTAGCAAACGTGCCTAGTCCATAGGGCTATACTCTTCTTTGCAATGCTGTATGTGTGTCATTCAAGTTAATCTACAGCTTCTGCATAGCACTACAAATCCTATTTTATTTGAGGACTTTGTTGTTATAATGGCAGGATTTATTTTAATGATTTGCAAAATGACGAACATGAAAAGGACAATGTTGCCACCAAATAATTGGCAAGGGGGAGGGGGAGGCAATCCTGCAGTCCTAATGACTACATTGACAATTTGATTGATCTCTGAGCTGCAGCATGCTCCTTCTATAAAGACATATGCTGGATGACATCAATATTCCAAAAGTAGTCTTGCAACTAATTACGTTTACAAAGAGCTGGAGAAATATTTCACTTCAGCATTTTTTTCAATATAATCCTTACATATGTTTGGAAAATACATTTCCTCTGCAAAGTATAAAAATGGGCAAACAGTGAAACAGCATGCAGAGAGAAATAAAATAGAGAGAAAAGAGAAAAAAACAAGGAGGTGAAAGAATCTAAGACAATGAGAATAAAATAGTATATACAGAGGCACTAGAAGATACATATAACCAAATAACTGCCTAGAATTGATCCAAATGTTGCTCTTTTGTGTATAAGCTTCTGGGCTGTACTGACCGCCGCTGGATGAGATAATCCTCCAGGATATCAAGGCAGCGCACCATCTGGGAGAAGATCAACACCTTGTGTCCTCCTGCTATCAGCTTTGGCAGCAACTTATCAATCAGCACCAGCTTGCCTGCTGCCTGGATCATTGCTTGCAACTGGAAATCGGGAGCTTCTGAGTTGTGGGTTTTACGGAAATCTTCTAAGATTTTTTCCTCTGCTCCTAACCCAGAAATAGAGATGGGGGGGGGGGGGGGNGGGGGGGGGGGGGGGGAATCAGTAGGAATTAAGTTTCATAACCAATATGAAAAGCAATCTTATCATACAACATTATAGCAGAAAACCTCTGGTGCTATTCCTTATTTTTACGGTGGCTTTGTGAAAAATACAAAGTAAATGCAAGTGCTAGTTTTTAATCCCTTTATGAAACACACATTCTTATGAAATGTACATTCTATACACACATATAAGCATTCTCCATCTTTGATTCATCCACAATCTTTCAGCTAAGTACGCAGCTAAGTGATATTTGTTACTGTTAAGAGACTTTCCAAATGAAAATAAATAAAAGCAATCATAATGCTACCATCATCAACTAACTAGGAAGGTCGCAAAGAAAAGTAAGCAAAGCATTCCTGACTATTGATGGGCAAATGGAAAATTGAAGCACCATTATTTCCCCATCATACGTTAAGTGGGCTGGAATGCCCAACTTCCAGCCCTACCTCTTACCATTAATGAGGTAGGGATGATTGCAGCACTTGCGCAACTCCATCATAGTATTGATGAGGTTGGGCATGTTATGCTGGTTAGCACCCTTGGATAGAAAGCTAAAATTTTTCTCCAGGATGGCTCGATAGTATTTCTTCTGGATGTTGGTCAGCTCTACTTCAATGATGGTCTCCTGTTTAGGTGCTAGGTTCTTCTCCACATCATCCTTCAGCCGTCGCAGCATCATGGGTTTTAAGAGAGACTGGAGTTTCTTCACCTGCCAAGATTAAAAAATACAATCTACAAATACCATATATAACACTTTCTCAATAATTCATGAAAGTAACACAGAAAATAATTCTCAGTGATGCCAGGTCTAGTATATTGAGGGAATATGTAACTGCTCAAATTCTAAGATTATCATATTAGGGCAACACCATGTAACTGTTCTATTTGTTTTCCTGCTCCTAGTTTCAGCAAGAAAGTAATCATATTAGGGCAACACCATGCAACAGATAGCAAAGGCAGCTTTGGAGAACATGAGTATAAATGTATATATACTTAAATATCTGGTGATATGTGAAAAATGAAAATCTTGGTGAATTAAGTTTGTTGGCAAATTAAGTTACATATGGTTTTCAATATGGTTGCACATATCCAGAAATATTTTGGTCAGAAAGATAACATTTGTACATGAATAACTTGAGGATATGTTTGTGTTATAATGAATGTTTGAATTTGCTGCATTGTGTTCTCTCTTTTTAAAAAAAGAGTACACATTAGAAGACAAAAACAATTAAGAGAGATGTATTTTATCCAAAAAAGTACGGTCACACCATAGTTTGGGCAACCCTTTTGCACTGTTTATTTCTATACCCTTTTGCCACTGGGTAGCCAAATGCTTTCTCAGTAGACAATTTAAGTTAATCTGCAAGGGATTATCAACCCCCATCCACCCACCCAACCCCAATTTCCTCAGGCAAAAACCATAGGAAACCCTCATCTGTGGAGAATTTATTAAACTGTTTTCTTGTTTACCTGTTCCTCTGTTTTGAGATCCCCAAACTCCTCAAGAAAGGCCGTCTCAGATGGGAACTGCTGTGGTTCCAAGAAGTTCAGTAGGCTGAAGAGCTCCTCCACTGAGTTCTGCAAGGGTGTCCCAGTCAACAGCACTTTGTGTTCCTGTTTACCATTCAAGGACAGATCATAATAGTCAAGTTAGAGAAAGAACAGGATAGGATTAGGCTTTATTTCCAACCAGTATTTTGCAATATTTTTGTTGAGTATAGATCACACTGCAAGTCAAAATATTGTTTTCAATTATAGAAGCCTGGGACTGTTTTTACATCTTGAAGCCAGCAGATATTCTGCTCAACAGCTAGACAGCTTACAGGAGACCTTTCTGTATTTCAAGTCACTTAACTGTAAGCAGCATTCACAGGCCATTAGATTTAACTATTATTAAAACTGAAAACCATACAAAAATCTTCAGTTTCTATGGCTCAGGTATGCACACAGTAGAAGAAATATTTAGCTAGCAGAAAACTACTGTACAATGAACATTTTCTGTTATATTTTTGAAGCCACAGAACAATGAGAAACTATAAAATATAATTACAGACATTTAAGAAATATTAAAGAAATGAATACATTTTCCTATATACACATATGCCTGTGATATATTTCATATGTTTCAGAAGAGCAATAACATTTGTAAAATTCTCACCAGACACATGAGCTTTAATCCCTCCAGTAATTTGCAGTTCCTGTTCTTGAGTCTATGGGCCTCATCAATAACCACACAACGCCAGTGGATCTTCTTCAGCTCTGGACAATCTGCCAGGATCATCTCAAAGGTGGTAATAACTACATGGAATTTGAAGAGCCCAGGAAGAGGAATACCCTAAGGATGATATTATAAAACATAAGTTGGAATTTACATTCCTAGAGAGCAATTAGTGCTGATCAGTTATGATTGCATTCGTGGTAGATGTTCTGAATAGTGCAACAAACTACATGGCGACTGAAAGAAATGCATCAAAAGGAGATTTACATGTTTTACTTAATCTTAAGGTTATGGATCTACTTCACAACACAGGTAGTCCTCACTTAATGATCATTCATTTAGTGATTGTTCAAAGTAATGCTAGTGCTGGAAAAAAATGACTTATAACCAGTCCTTGACACTTGCTCATGCTTACATGTTTGCAATTTGGGCACTGGGCAACCATTACACATTTACTAAAGTTGCAGTGTCACACAAATACATAATTACTATTTGCAATGTTCCTAGCTGGCTTCTAATTAGAAAAGTCAATGAAGAGCCACTTCCAATGGAGGAAGTTGCAAGTTGTGGTCATGTGATATCTCATGGGTGATTCACCTAACACCTGTAACCAGAACTGTAATAACTAAGCAGGGCAGTCACATAATGTTTTGCTTAATGACTACTTTGCTTAGCTGAAGATTTGCTGATTAAAATTAGGGTTGTTAAATGAGGACCACTTATGCTATTAATTAGCCATGACCATTTTCTTTTTCGTAAAAATATTCAACATTTAAATTGTAGTGGTATAATTATGGAATCCTCTAAGCATATCTGTCCACATGCAGAAAATCCAAAGAAATGCAATGTGAACCCAGACCTACAACCAAAGGCAACCAATCCACACAAATATATTTTTCCTTAAATTTTCCATGTTGTAGTGTGCCACTCTGGTTTTCTGCATAGGTAGTCCTCATGTTACAACCATTTGTTCAGCAACTGTTCAAAATTATGAAAGCATTGAACAAAGGGACTTACAACCAGTCCTTGAAGTACTGATCACTGCAGCACCCCTGTGCTCATGTAACCAAAATTTAGGCATTGGTTGCACTTATGACTGGTTGCATTGTCCCATGGTTACATGATTGCCACTTGTGATCTTCCCTGTCAACTTCCCACAAGTAAAGTCACTTTGGAAACCCCCTTCAGCCTTTCTCCGCTCACACACATGCATTCCCCCTTTTGCTCATACACATGTACTTTCCAAACCCTTCTTTCCAACTTGTGGATGTTGGTGGGGAAGGGTGGGGACTGGTGGGGACTGCACCCTCTGTTCTCTTCCCTACACCACCCTGCATTCACATGCACCCAGGATGCTCTTTCTCCAGCTTCCTTGAGGTCCCATACACATACATACCAATAGTCTCCTTCCCCAGCCTCCCTGCACTCCCATGCACCTTACAGCCTCTTTCCCAGGCTTCTCTGCACTTACATGCACTTACATGCACTCCTTGCCTTCCTTCTCTGGCCTTGCTGAGCTTGCACAACTCTCCCTCTTCGGACTTGTGTGCACCCTGTGTCAAGCCTCCCAGATCCTTCCTACCCCCTGCAACAAGCCATGATAGTACCCCCACTGTTTTTACATGGAACTCCATTCACTTCCTATTTAACAACCCACATGTCTTCGTTCACATTAACAACTGGAACTCAACCTGGAATAACAAACTGCATTTGTGTTACGAAGTGATTCAATCACACGACACCATATTTTACAGCCACTGCAGTTTGATTGCAGTCCTGGTATCAATTGCCATTTTAACCTGAGGATTACCTATAGTGTGTTTGACTTTAAAAATGGTGAAGAAACATCCTGAATCTTTATTTTCAAATATCGGATGCTACTTAGCTAAGAAATGCCTAAATACAAGTTGGCCTTTCTTATTACTTCTACATTTAGTGTCCCCACTGTCCCTTCTCAAAAGTTTTAATCAATTTTCCCCACTCCATTCTGCAGATTATATTCCTAAGGCTGAAAACAAACAGGAAAAAGTTCCTTAAGATATATACAATGGCACAAACCTGTGTATCCCGATAAACCATCTCATATTGCTGGATCATCTGGCGGCTTATCTGGCTGCCATGGTACACAATGGCATTCATCTCGGTCCAAGTGCGGAATTCTCGCTCCCAGTTGGTGATGGTAGAAAGTGGAGCAATGATGAGAAATGGACCTCGAAGACCCATCAGATAGATCTCAGAGAGGAATGTAATGGACTGGATTGTCTTCCCCAAACCCATTTCATCAGCCAGAATGCAGTTCTTCCTATGAAAATACCACAAACAGCCACTACAAAACTTTGGAAGCCCTTCTGAAAATGATTCCTTTACCAATGGGTGAATTCCCCTGCAGACTAATACTGGCACAAAATATTGCCTAGCGGAGTTCTTTTAACCAACTTTTTATTCACTCTGCCTAATTTAAAACAACCTTCTTTGTTCTTGGGATTTATTTCTACACTCTGTGGTAATGAACAATGCATATTAGCGCATATGGAAAATTAGCTTTTTTTTGAAGAGTCTATTCATCTTGAGAATTTAACCCTTTTGCAGTTCCTAACCAAGGCTTCTTTCTCAATTTTTCCCTTCCCTATGCAGTTACCTCTTTCCTTCGCCTCATTCACATCCAGTTTTGTTCTCCCGTTCCTCTTTCCTTCCCTTTCCAGTGCAGCTATCCCTTCTCCTTAACTCATCTCCAGCCTGCATTTTTGTCCTTTTTGGGGGTTTCTGCTGAAAGGAGGGAAGGTAATGTGCGTATAATGTGTTTTTGCATGTGAGAGTTGTTTGTGTATGGTAAAATAAATGGTTGGTAAATGCCAATGAGGGATCAATTAATTTTATAAATGGGACATCTTATTTTACAATGAATTAAATTTAATTAGACATTACTCATTCAGCTAGTATCCTTTTTTCCCTTCCCTTGTCTTTTTTTGGAATATGGATTTGACAAGTATATAAACACACACCCATAAATCACACACAAGTGTGACATGCACATACATTCACAGGAGACAGGAAAAGCTCCATGTCAAGTTCTGGCTGGGGATGGGACCCTTGGTTCAACAGATCCTGCGCAATCCAGAGGGATTTTATAGGTGTTTATATATATATTTTCTATCTACTCTTCCTTTGGACAGAGGAGTATTAAACTCAATGTAAATATCTTTTCAGGTAAATATGGTAGGCCTAAAAATATAGCAACTTCGTATGTACAAAATGCTGAGTTAACTTCCCAAAGTTCATGGTTTTCACTTTCACATGTATTGTCTGAAATGTTTAAAATAGTTTTAAAATGTATGTAAAGATGTGCACCCACACCTACATCCAGAGGCAGGGTGTGACCCAGAAAGGAATTAATAAGGCAAACCAGAAACTATTTCCAGAATTTCAGGAATAATTTGTCATATTATTATCCTCACTGGAAATGCCTACTTGCGACTCACCTATTATACCAGTTAAAAAGCAGCCAATTCATTCCCTCCAGCTGGTATTCCCGCAATTGGTTATTGTTCTTATAGTCCCGAGACTTCTCTAGCTTTTGCCAAGTCTCTGAGGCAGGACGCTCCTAAGATATAAAAACAAATGAGGGAGGGTGGGAGGAAGGATGCGAGGAAGCAAGCAGGGAAGAAATTGTACTGATCAGGAGAGTCTCTGACCAGTTTGAGTCAATAGACATATTTGAAAAATGATGAGTATGTAGAGCATCATTGTGGATATACTACAACCTCCATCACCACCAATTTACCAGAATATGAAATTTGATCTCAGCTATATTCTCTTGCTCTCTCTATAATACATGAATATTTATCAGCAAAACATAAGAATAGCAGCTACTCATCATATATATTGTCTAAAAATAATGATATGGTCTTTGTGCTGTAGTAGAGAGGAGGCAATGATGACAAGTAAACCTCAAAGATCCATCAAGTAGACCTTAAGGAATAATGTAATAGACTGGATTGCCTTCCAGGATATAGATGAATCCACAAGGACTTCGCTATTCCGACTCATTTCTGATCATTTAAACTACTGCAATCAGTTCTATATGGGACTGCCTTTAAAGAGCTCTTGAATCTTCATATGGTCCAAACTGCAACAGACCAGTATATTTCTAGTATTCACTGCTCAGATTAATTATGAATTTGCTGCAGAGTCTATACTGGCTTTTTAAATACTGTATTGGTACTAAAACCATTTATGGCTTGACACAAAACTATCTTCAAGCATTCAGCTCTTGAATCAGCCAGAGCTTGTCTATCTTGCCAGGAAAAATAGCAGGTGGTTCCCTGCTTTCGGGAAGTGGAGGAGGCTGAGGCATAGAGGCACTGTTTTTGTAGCAGTGTCAGGCATCTGGAGTGGCCTCCCACTATAAATTACACAAGCCTCAATTTTAGTTACCTTCCAGAAATAGTTATCTTTTTGATTGTTTAGATGGACTAATTTTTGGATTTTTGGTTTGTATCTTTGTCTTTACTGGGTTATCACTATGTTAATTATATATTATTAGAAAACCAAAGTGAGCCCTAAGGAAGTGCAGTGGTATATAAACAAACAAATAAATAAAATGTTACATTTCGGTAAAACATATGACCCAGTGCAGTGATCAATAAGCTATGGGTTGGAAACATGACAATTAAGTAAATACATCAGTGGCTTGAAAATAATACTCAAAGAAAGCTAATAAATAGATATTTAAAAAACCATTGCCAAATAAACGATCTGAAAGAGGAAATTATGTTGAACCACAATATTCTTTAATGTTTATTTCATGCATAACTATCAGTTCTTTTCCCCATCAAAATTAAGGCTTAATTTATTTTTTACCAAGGATTTAAGTTCTGGTGGAATTTGGATAAATTCAAACTCTTTAATCTTCCCAGGATCAACATCCTCCTCAAGTTCCCAAGTACTTTCTTCATAGGGTAAGGAGCACCACTTCACCAGATAGTGAGTCACCTCCTACAATCCAGGAACAACAAAAGGACAATCAGTGAAGGCTCAAAGCAAAAAGTGACAAAGAACAAATAACGGAACTCTTTGAGGAAACATAATCTGGAAGATTATGACAAGATCATTTGATAAGCTGAAACATATGATGTATGCAGGGGTGTAACCATGATTTATATGATCATGGATACAACTTTAGAGCCAACTATCACATGCTTCCAAAGAAAAGGAAAAGCTTTATATAAAACAAACCTTTATCATTCCAGAGTCATTTTCACTGAAAGATGGGCAGCATATACATTTAATTAATTGATCAATCTTTCTCCATAAAAAGTGGACATCAACTTCCAAGTGTACTTTTTAATGTGAATGTTTAAAAAAAAAACCTCATAAAACATTTAGTAATCATTTGTTAAACAATAACCTATGTTTTATCTTCAGTTCTTTTTTCTTAATAGAAATAATTGATTTGTCATGAAAGGCAGGGAGCAGAAATAAGAATTTTCAAATATATGGATGTTCCATGGCATTTCCATAGGCCTTGGGAGAGAGGGATGATTTAGTATCAATACTCTCACTTATCACTAATTTTTAAGATTCTGTGCACTGTACAATTACACAAGTACATGGGGGGAGGAAAAATACATCCACAATTTTGTCACCATGTAAAAATTATTTCCACACCTCATTTTTAACTTTTTTGTTACTAGTAGAATAATATTTTCTTATAGCTATACAAAGGTTCATGATCACATAATTCAAAATGTGGAGTGAAAACTGAATAATGCTTTCTCATTTATACCTAGGTAAACTGTAAGAATTAAACCAATATATCATTTTAATTAATCCAGAAAGGTTTGGGGCATTTGTTAAAAAATAGAAGGTTTCTCTAGTCTCCTACTATCTGATTTTCACTGAAAGATTTTATGTTGGTTCCATTCTTTTTTTTAGGTACAGGAATATTGACTATATTAACTGACAGACTCTTACTTTTCACATCAGGAGGTTTCTCTAATGCTGAAGCAACTGGGCTGCAAAAATGCAACTGGTTGCTAAGTGGCAACAAAAAGATGCACAAGTGTATACCATTTAGTAGTCATTTGGATTTTTGCAGTCCGGATGTGGTAATGCCTACCCGACTTAACTGAATCTGAGGTTTACTGCATGCAAAACTTATGATGCATGTGTTGACAACTGTGGAGATTTCAGGCCCATTTAAAATGTGCTTGGAGTGGGCTCTGCCTAAATTCTGTCACTTTTCCATGAAACAGAACACCTTTACCATAATTGTGGTGATCTTACCAGCTCTAAATCAAAGCTATAAGGCACTACATCTCTTCCAAGAAACCTATGCAATTCAAAGGAAAAGTCCCTTTCTCGACTATATTTGAGTATGGGTTATTAAGAAGGAAAAAAAGGATGCTGCTTTTTATAGTTGCAATTTAAATACGCACATGACTACAGAGATTTCAGACATTTAGCTTGTCCAGCTTGTACTTTAGCCTTAACTGTAAATTTGAGAAAAACTGTCCTACAGAAACTCCATCTTGGACTCACACAATGACTACATTTCAGTAATCTCTTATTTCCAGCACCAAGCTTGCTGAATCAGCAGTATAAACTGCATGGATGTTCACAATTATTTAGCTGAAAAACTCAGGGCAATTAAGAGACAGATGGGGGGGAATTATATCATTGTGTTTTACTAAGAAACTTCTTCTGCTTCCCAGACTGAGGGTGAGCCATGAAAATCAAGAGGGTGGGGAATGTGAATTGCAAATAACAATCATGGTGAGAACAACATCTACCTCCCCAGTTTCGGAGTCCTTTGTGTGAGCCACTTCTAGAATTCTATCAACTTCCACATAGTCTGGATTGAATAGGTCTTCATCAGGCTGGCAAAATAAGAACCAAATAGCAGATATGCATTAAGTCATGTTAGGCCTAGCCAGGAAAAAAAAATCAGTTTCTCAAGTTATTAATTCACGTCAGATGTTGAAACAAGAAAGTCATATAGGCTGACCGAAGCAAGTGTTTGGGCCTCCTGAACTAGCAAGAAAGAAGCAATTTTTACTGTTAAATAATTTCATTTTATTTTTAATAGTGTTGCAGGCAAAACAGCTCTTTAACAGGTTCTTTCCTCGACTTTCTTATAGAAATAAAAGCTTTGGCAGCTTTTTTCCTTACATACCTCAGTTACAATCTTTAAAATAAGATATGTGAAGACCAAGAAATATTAGAAAAACAATTTCACCCAAACTTCTTTATTTTCTTTTGTAAAACTGTGAATTCTGCTTATATCTAGAATAAAAGTGTAAAGGCAGAAACTCAACTCTTCCAAATGCCCAACTACTTCCCACCAAAAATAAATAAAACTAAATATAAGAAAAAAGATATAAGTGGGATGATGGTTACATAACACAAAAGGACATACTTTGGAATCTGGAGCTGTGTTGGGATCTCTGAAGAATATATGGGTGGATAGTATGCAAAATAGTCTAGCTGAGAAGACTTTATTTCTCTTCTTCAAGCAGAGACTTTGCAACTTATTTCCACTTCTAACCTTTTCCCAACTAGTTCCCCATACCTTGCAATTAGAAAAATGCTTAATTTTGGAGAATGAAACTATCATTTCCTATAGGTAGTCCTTGAGGTATCATGGAAATTATTGGGGCCAGGATCGCTGTCACTAAGTGATATGTTTGTAAAGCACCATGTCATGTAACTGGATAGCATAGCTATGGCAATCCTGGCAGTCCTGGAATCCCAGGTAAGAAATACAGTGGCGCCACTGAGAAATGGGGGAGGCCAGGGAACATTGGAGAGGTCCAGTACAGGTTGCATGTGATTTGGGAAAACACAAGGAGGGTCTGGGAGGGCTGGTGGAGGCTGTGAGCAGGTAGGAAGGTGCTGCAGGCTAGAACAATTTACTGAAGCAACTTGAGATCTCCGCTGCCAGCTTCCACATTGACTTTGCTTGTGGGAAGCTGGGAAGGAACAGCTATGGTGTCTGCATCATCCTGATCACAAGCTGAGCAACCAAGCTCCTGGAATGTTAATGTGATGGGGATGCTACAATTGCTACAACTTTTGAGTATCAGTCCATTCTTTCAGTGCCACCATAACTTTGAATGGTTGCTGAATAAATGGACAGAAGCCAAGGACTACCTGTATGGAAAGCGTGAGTTTTATGCCAACAGTTATTTCTTTTTCAAGATGCTGGTTGGAAGCAAACAAAAACAGCAACCGTAAATCAACCAATATTCTCATTGAGTATTCATCCTGAACTGTCAAGTAATATAAATATCTATTATGATAAGCTTGAAATTACCCTGATGAATGAACAGGACATCAATTACATATCTCTAACTCAGGAGAAAACCAACCTCCTCCATTCTAATTCCACAGTACTTCCACAATAGCATCACACATGATGACATGATAGTTAGAAAAAGAGCACTCTAAAAACAATATTCTCAGGTATCTATTGACTGGCAATATGCCATCATGTTGCCTTTCTATTCCTGTTTTCCCCTGGCAGAGGTACAATAATTTTGTACTTTTATCCATCTAGGCCATCATCATCATCATCATCATCATCAATTAATTTAAATGTATTATCCGCACCAATAGACTCAGAACAGTTTGAAAAATCCTAAACAGAGTTAAAATCAATTCTAAAAAGTTGAATACAGGTAGTTCTCAAGTTACAATGGCAACTGGAAACACAATTGCCATAGCTAAGCAATTTGGTTATAAAGTGCAACATTACATGACTGCATGCTTAGCAATAGCAATCCAGGAATTCCTGGACATGTGGGTCGTTAAGCGGAAAGTAGAAGGCATCCCAGTTAAGAAGCATGAGGATTCCATGAGTGAGAAGCTTTGGGAGATCTGGCACAGGTTGCTTGTAAGTTGAGTGTTGCTGCAATGTGGCATGAGCTCAGGCTATTTGGGGAAAGAAGATGTAAGTTCCTGTGTGCAACTGCAGGGAAACTAATGAAGGAGGGTAAACGAAAAGCTGTTTAATCACAAATTTGCTTTGGTTTACAGCGATGGTGCTGCTTATATGTATACACATTGCTAACTGCATACATCGACAATACCACAAAAAATTGCCCCACTTAACAGAGCTTTAAAAAATATTCTGAAAAAGAACATAAAATCAACCAGGAAAATTCATTACTGACCTCAGTGAAAATGTGCTTCATTTGGGCCTGTTTATTGCGAAAGCGTTTAATCTTCTGGGAGATCCGGGGATCTTTTTCTAGCTCCTCCATGGTGGCCCATTTACAGTGCAAATAAGAACTATGAATTAATGAAGAGTATCATTCAGATTATTAAGAAGGAACCAGCAAGATAAGTACATGATTGGCATTTTAATACAAACTTATCCAAATATCACTTCCTTCAAATATGCAATTGCATTTATATCTTTCCAAAAGCTGAACTGTAATTTACAGTTAATATTATGTTTAAAATGTTAAAAATGCAACCAAATAAGCATATTCTGGCAGAAGTATGCATAAAAATATGATGTATTAATTATTAGTGTTTCCCCAAAGATATCAATTGAGGGGGAAAAATACAAAAATTCAAATATTAGAAAAAGTGTTGCAGAAATCAGCTATAAGGAATTTAAAGTTGGAAAAATATGAAATTGAGCAAAATCAAATTTGACAAATTAGTCAACTTCTAGTATGAAGAAATAGATGCTACTTTATATGTTTTGGACATCCAAAATAGGACAGTACGTAGCACATTGATAAGACAAACACATGCTATACGTACAAATTGCGGTACTTTACATAGAACTCTTCCTGTTCATAAGTTGCTCCTCCAGGATAAATCTGGAACAACAATTATTTGTTTGTTGTTTGTTTAATTATATAGATATATTAAACCCATTAATGCTTAGCATCTATATTTATCTATTTTTATTTATCTATTTCTCAATTTCTCTATTTATTTATCCATCCATCCATTCATTCAATCAATTTCTATAGCTGCCCATCTCAGTCAATGACCTTGGGCAGCTTACACATGACAATTAAAACTGGATATTTTTAAAACTACTGAAAACTTTTCAAAATAATAAGTACAATAAAAACATCAAATTAAAAACATCCAGATTATCCATTATAGCCACTAATGCTAAGTTGGCATCATTTGGATAAAACTGTGGCTAGGTGAAGACCACACTCCACAGCCAATGGTAGCTTACTTGAATAAACTACTTTGTAATGTAACAAATATAAGATTCCATAGGTACGATGTTCAAGTATGACTGGAAAAATATTAAAATCCACTTAGCAAAAAAAGCAGAAGTAAATACGGAAAACAAATGATAATCCCATTCCTTACAAGTATTAAGCCAAGTCATTCAAATCTCTCAGGAATAAGAAATAACAGAGCAATACCTGAGATGTTTGTATAATAATTTTTTTCCATATGCTTCTTATGCAGTAAGATAACTAAATATCTTAATTGCAAGAAAAGCTGAACTGACCACAAGAAAAGGTCTAAATCCATTTTGAAATAATATTATTGGCTCATTCAAAATTATAAAACAATGGGCAAATATCTGACCTTCAAGACTCTTTCATAAAGCAAAATAGATTAAAATAAAATACAGAAAAGTGTAGAAGCTACTTCATTGTGGTTGCATTAAGTTACAAACCTAAGTGGCATGTGGAAAAAGACAGCAGATCTGTCAACTGGCTTTTATCAGGGTGGTCTGATTCTACCCAGGCTTCAGTCAAAATTGGTGATACACTCACACCCATGCACAAGCACCAACTTTATTATATTAAACTTATTTTCATCCTGTTTTCACTCTATTTACTAATATAATACAGCCAATTGATAACATAATTTTTCTCTCAAAAAAAGCCTTTTATTCCAGAGCTTGCAGTCCTAAATATAAATAAATGCTTCATGAGCAAGTGGTGTTAGGGAATAAACTATGGCAGCAGAGAATATATTTCAGATCTAAACACCCACTTACATTCTAGAATTGGCGAGGGGGCGAGGGCAACTTTTGAGGCACAATTTTGCCATCAGTTGCATTCTGAATTTAAGTACCCACTCTAGGCAAACAGAGAACAATATCCCTCTGCCTTGAGCTTCAAACTGAACCCTTGCCTCTGTTTCCAACAGGACTACTAAACTCCAGACAATTCATTCACTGCATGAAGAAGCTAAGCTCCGAACATAATAATCCTACTATTTCAATATCATATTACTGTAGGAAACAAATTATGATAAAGTAAATAATTTACAGCATCTTCTTCTAATACCAATTCTTATAATTTAACACAATCAATGATATTCTTTCTTTCCAATAGAAAAATATCTCATAAAGGAACTGAAAGGGCTCCGAGGAGAAGGAAGGCTCTCACCTCCTTCTGCACCATCCTGGAGGCAAGAATTTTCTCAATGATGTTGGCATCGTCCTCAGGAGGTTCCTATGGAACAGAGACCAAAAGAAGGAAGTTTAGCTGCCCAGATGTGGTTGTGGCATTTAGTGTTTTAAAGCAGTGTATGTTAAAAGTTACGCCTTCAGTATTTTAAGACATCCCTTGGAATTAATAGACAGGATACTTCTTGTCATGAAAAATCACACGATAGCAATTTACCTCTTGATAGTTTCCCCACTGACTTTGATGGATGGTTGTTAAATTCAGTTATGTAACTGCAGGATGTTGTGACCATCGTAATTGTGAGCTGTTTGTGAAGTACCCAAATCACAATCACATCACCATCAGGATAGTGTGATAGCCACAACTTTGAGGATCGGCTGTAAGTCTCCTTGTTCGGTACCACTGTAACTTTAAACAGACACTGAACTAACGGTCATTAATGGTAGATTATGCTGACTACTTATATATGATGTACAATTTTATTCCGGTCTTGTCTAGTCTAATGATCTTATATATATATTCTCATATAAAAAGAAAGTGGCAGATAAACTGGATGAGAGTGCCTGAATATTATTACAGGCAATCACCGAAAACAAGCTATCAGTTTAAGAACTGAATTTAGTTTATATATGTATTTCTGTTACTTGCATACTTTCTCTGCATCTCTTCCAGACCAACACCCCTGAGAGGATTATTCTTGTGGGGGAAAATAGGAGGAGGACAGAGTTTTACAGTATATATGTTCACGTCCTTGAGTTACCTATAAAGTAATAAAGGCAGGATAAAATCTAATAAATAAATAAGGTATGGGGCAGTGGTGGTTGCTACCAGTTCAGCTGAACTCGTAGTAAAAAAAGCCTCCCACGATCAGCTGAGAGGAGGAAAAAAGCCTAGGACAATCAGCTGAGAGCACTTTTCTCTTCTTTATCCTCTCAGCTAATTGGCGCTGCAGGCCTCAGCTGGTGTGGGGAAAGCTGAGCGTGCACGTTAGGTGCACGCACACCATCACCAAAACGGTAGTGGAACAGGTAGGATCCCACTGCTGGTATGGGGGACGTGGCATTGTGTCAGTGTTGAGTCCTGGTGAGTGCTTGGACAAGTTCCTGCAGTTTTCTTGGCAAAATTTTGGAATGATTTGCCATTGCCTGTTTCCTAAGAGAAAAACTGGTCCAAAGTACCCAGTTAACTTTGTGCCTAAGGCGGGACCACTACTTAAGAATCTCCCAGTTCCCAGGGGGATGCCTTAACTACTACACCAAACTGACTCTTAAGTCGTTTTTATGCTGTTTTGATTATCACAATAATCAATCTTTGCTTATAATTAAATATAAAGGACTACTATAAGAAATGTTCTAAGATGGAAGAAATACAGAGAAATCAAAATCATATTAGAATGTCATTTGGGAAATACTTATTTGGTAGTAAATTAAATAAGAATTGCTTTTGTGTATGTATATATATATATATATATATATATATATATATATATATATATATATNATGTATATGTATATGTATATGTATATGTATATGTATATGTATATGTATAATTACATTCCAAATGACAGAAAATAATCAATTAAATGATTCACTTATTTAGAATAATTTAAAATTACAGAAAAAGGTTAATGCTGCATTTTTCTGGTGTATCACCAGAATGTGATATCCTCGATTGGGAATTTGTAACAAATGAATGCACTCTACAAGAATTCATTTAAAAAAAAAAAACATTGATTTTACTCAAGATATGTAATTATTTTCAAATTGATGCAAATACAATGTCACATGTATACTGTGCCATGAGTTCACAGGCAAGTGGATTTTGGAACTAAGTTTTCTTTTCCAATTGTCCCAGCCATACCTCTGCTTGCCAAGCCAAGGTAGATGCAGAAAGTGCAGAAGCTCGGCCAGCACCCAATACAGCTATTGTTTCACCATCATCATCAACCACCTTGAAATCCAAGTCTTCATTGTACTTCCTACGCTTCACCTGGCGTCCAGAACGGCGCTTCTGCACAGCAAACACAGACTCAAACATGGTGGAAGAGATATACACAATACGACTTAACTGAAATCCACCACTTGTCCAGGTTATACAAAGAAACACACATTGCTTAGACTCAGCCAATATATTGCCAACTAAGTGAAAAGTTAGGGCACCAGTAGGCCTGAACTAAACCAAATGTTGTAAGCCATATGATTTAGCTTCTCACTTCAAAAGTTTGAACATCCCACCCCAAGAATAAATATGATGCCAAATCAATTAAGGCGATCTTTCTTTCAAACAATGGAGAGAGCATCCGCTATGTATTAGTTTAATGCATGCTGAAAAGCCCTAAACAATACATCAACATAAGCCAAGGCATAGACAAGTTAAGACATATAACAGGAAATGAATACAAATCTCAATACTCTGTGTATGTGTGTGTGTGTGTTCCTACTTTGTTTGATAATTTTTCATAATAAATTACATTTCTATTCCATCACCACCTGGTCCTAGAATATTTTGCCAACCCCCTAGGCAGTTCTGGATAGCAAGGAAAGAAAAGGAGAAAACTGCCAATCCTAAAAATTGCCTGCCAATTTATCTAAATTCTGAAAGAGAAGAAATTTGTTTTTGCCCACTTTCAGTCTTTCCTGGCGTCATATTTGAACCACTTGCTGCTCCTGCATACTGCATATATTTTTTAAGTAAACACACTGCTCAATTCAGAAATCACTTTCAGATGGTTCTCTTCTCATCAACTAATCTTTTAATGTAACACTTTCAGAAAATTCCCTATGGAGAGCCTCTCCTGCCTAACTTCAGCTCTTTCTGATCAATACCAGTTAATCCAATAGTTCTCCCTTGTCTGTTGATTACTTCATGATTCCTGGAGAAATCACAACCAAATATGCAAACTGACATGCTCTGCATCAATGGCCTAAGTCAAATAAAATGTTAAAGTTATTAATCACTTTGGGCTAGGTTCATATATGATGCTAAGCAAAAGCAACTTCAATGTACCTGAGAGTGATAGGTGAACTAAAGCAATGTGAAGGGATGTCTTTGTTATACTTTATCTGTGACAGACCATTCACATGACTATAAGTCAGGACTGTAAGTCACCTTGAGTCAAGATGGTGCAGCCGATGGCTGCCTTGGTGAAATGCTCTCGAATGGTTTTCACTGAAAGCATATGCACCAAGACAAATTTCTTGTGTGTCTAATCACACTTGGCCAATAAAGTATTCATTTATTCATACATACAGTGAGTATATAGTGAACATACTCCTACCAACAGATGTGTGATGTTCCTTTGATTGTTTTGTGAATTTATGGAATGCTTATGGCTAACAGAGGTCTGTTGATTGGGAACATGAAAATGTGCACAAATTAAACTGAATGATGTGCTGCAAAGCTCAATAATGCAACAAGCATGTGAAAATTATTGTATCGCGGATTAAAGTAGTTATTATTATTTATTAAATTTATATGCTGCTCATCTTGCAGTTCAAGTCAAAATTATGCTTAAGAAGGAAAATATAAAAAATAGAGAAGGAATGAAGACAGAATTGCAAAAGAAGTATAGAGTGGTAGATCGGTGAGAGGAAAGGGAATATGTCAAGAAAGTTATGATTTAATTTTTTTGATGAGATCCTCACCAATCTGTGATAAAAAGTTTAGGCAACTAAAGGCAATTAGAGCCATGGTGGCACAGTGATTAGAATGCAGTATTGCAGGCTGCAATTCAATCCTGACCGGCTCAAGGTTGACTCAGCCTTCCATCCTTCCGAGAACCGAGATTGTTGGGAGCAATATGCTGACTCTGTAAAACGCTTAGAGAAGGCTCTAAAGCACTGTGAAGCAATATTTAAGTCTAAGTGTTGTTGCTGTTGCTAATGTATAAATTGGTGGATGGGTGTGGTAGAAGTGCTAAACTGTGTCGAGAAACAATCTTACATTTTTGTTTTTAAAGGCCTTATTTGAATGACTACAATTTGACAAACTTTCCACACTTACAGTTCTATGCATAAGCTAATATACAGGTACATCTTGGTGGAACCCTAGCAATCAGAACCAAAGTATAATAGGAACTAACAAAACATAAACTGGTTGTTGTACTCATGAGAGAAAATTGTAGCAGCACTAGATTGTTTCATGTCCATAAAGATTCAACATTCAAGTATACCTGACTGTCAACTGATTCAACAGATTCCTCAAGGTTTTGTCCAGACAATGAAAGGAGGCCTTGATCCAATTCTAAACGATCAAGTGACGTGTCGTTTTTCCTTTTTCCTTTCTTCTTCTTTTCAACAGGAGTTGGTCCTTGCTCCATACTGCAGGTACAAATGTCAGCATTATAGTGTCACAGTAAGTATCATTGAACTCAGTATCTGTCATTCATATTTTACCCAAAAACTACCCATGACAATCTTTTTTTCTGTTTTTTTCAGAAAGTCATTAGCCAAATTCAAAATACCAAAAAGAAGCTATGTTTTCGTGAGGGTTCTCTTTCTACTGCATTCTGCTTACCCAAACACTATTTTAAAGGCAAAGGGATTACTTTCTCCAACACTGAGCAATACATATTCAATTAAATACAATTTTAGTCTGAAAAAAAGGACTTAAAGCACTTTAGGCTGCTCTCTTTGATTTCCAGTCAAGTTTCTTTTTAGGAAATTATTTCACATAGCTATTATTTCTGAGCCTCTGCAAACAAAACACACATAAAGATATGACATGTACAAGTTCACAATCAAAACTATTCTGACTACAGAAATTGCTTTTTAATCTAAGACATTCAGCAAAAATACAGGCCCTGTTAAAATATTGAATTTGTATGCAAGTTTCTCTGTTTACACTGTCCTCTTGTTCCACTTAATTGAAAAACTTTCCACTTATAAGTTACCAGGCAAACTAAAAATAATTGTTATGAGTACCACATTATCAACATAATCATGTGGAATATAATTGGGAATCTTTTTCTTCTTATTATTCTCACCTGTAGTGAGTCCAATTCTACAGCTCATAAGGGAAGGCAGATGTCCTCTTAAATGATCTAAAGTAGAGGTGTGTAATTTTCTTGGCTGAAAGCCACACTTGGCCATTGAGTAGTGTACCATGGGCTACATTCCAAAAACTAATATGTAGGGCCAAGGCAAAATTAAATTTGATTTTGTTTCATTTACATTTACCTTGTATTAAAATTAACTGATGGTTAATTAATAGCTTTGAAGGATTTTGGAGTAGCACCCAAGATTTCTAGAAGAAGCATGCAGACTTGGGACCTCTTTTTATATATTTCTGATGCAGCATCAATTACATAAATGGATTATTTGTGTATAATATCATTTGTGTATAATAATAGCAATAAGATTAATGGATAACAGCAACTATAGTAGTATATTTAAGATGTGAAATATTAGAGAATTGCAGCTTTATCTTTGAAATAAATATTTGGTCAATTTTCCAATATTTTTATTCAATGTTACAATTAAAAAGCTAAAAGGTAACACAAACCAAAAGAAACAGCGAAAGAAAAAAATTGAAAGTGGAAAAAAGTAAAAGAATTAAAAGAAAAATAGAAAGAAAAAATAAGAATATTGTATAATAAAGAAAAAGAACAGAAAGAACTAACTTCCTCCTCCATCAGAACAAATATAAACAATTTAGGTAACTAATCACCTTCTCCTAAAATACAAGAAATGTTTCCTTCATATCTCATTTCTTACCTATAAACAAAACTTTAAAATCTCTTTATTCAGTTTTTGTCAGCAAAGTTAACTAAGGGTTATCAGTGATAGCAACATATATACAGTATTTTAACCCTAACCAAGTAAATCAACTTTATATTTCTACCCTTTTAACAACCTTCAAATTTATTGTCCTTAAATGTCCTAGAATTTGATTTCTTTTCCTTTTGTTTCTTCTTACAAAATCGTTGTAAATCCAATATATTATAAAAAAGTCACTCTGATCTGTTGATTATATATCCCTTTTAATTACAATCCCTTTTAATTAATTGACTTTTACTGACATCTGGACCAGAAATTCCATTGCTAAATGATGCAGCTGTTAATTGAGGCATACCTGATTTTACAACCTTTTTTGCCAGTCATTAAGTGAATTATCACAGTTATTAAATGAATCATATGGTCTTTAAGTGAACACCAGCCAGCTCTTTCCATTGACTTTGTCGGAAGCTGCCTGGAAATATCACAAATGGTGATTATATGAATCTGGGACACCACAACAGTTGTAATTACATACCAGTTACCAATCATCCAAATTTTGATCATGTGACGATGGAGACACTGCGACAATTTAAGTAGAAGGACCGATTGAAAATCACTTTTTTCAGCACCATCATAACTCCCAGTAGTGGGATTCAAATTTTTTTTACCACCAGTTCTGTGGGTGTAGCTTGGTGGGCGTGGCAGGAGAAGAATACTGTAAAATCTCCAGTCAGAGGTGGTATTTGCTGGTTCTCCGAATTACTCAAAATTTCCGCTACCGGTTCTCCAGAACTGGTCAGAAGCTACTGAATTCCACCTCTGCTTTCAACAGTTGCTAAAAAAGTAATCATAAGTCAAAGACTACCTGTATTAAGACACCAGCAGGTTTCATTTTTTTGTAAAGATCATTTTTGTAACCTGTCATGTTTATGAAATATATTTTTACATTTTATATTATATTCAGTCTCTATAACAATTTCTGTCTTGTAGGGTAAAATTTGTCCCTCTTCCATAATATCATTAACACACTATCTATTATAGCAAACATTCTTAAAATTAACTTTTGATCCACTGTCCCCAAATATCTTTCAATATGTCCCTATGTTAAAATATTTTGCTACTTTCTGTATTAGCAAGCTGAAATTAAGTGTTCTTTCCCTTTAATTGTAATTTTAGTTCTTTCTGGTTCTAATCTATGAAGTCCAAGATTCACCGTCTGGCTACCAATCTTCACCATAATACTGTCTATTCTTTCAGGTATGTCTATCTCTCCATCTCTTTACCAAAACATTTTTAGTTATAATATGATCATAAATAACAATGGAATGTTACAATAATAAAACAGGAGTGTTCTCTTACAAGAGCATGTAAATCCCTTTTTTTATAAAATAAAAAAGAACAAAAAACTCAAGATACAAAGAAAGTAACTTTTATCTACAATATCAAATTGAGAAAGTAATCCAAGAAAATATTGGAAATGATTATATGAATGGATGTTTATACGTTTAAATAATTCTAACCATTTAAAGCCCATGTCACACTGCACCAACGGATGGAAAGAGGATGTAAAATGGAGAGAAACACTTGCCATCCATTGG
>BHFT01031136.1:0-19386 GCA_004320025.1 Laticauda laticaudata | reverse complement strand
AGATATGCCTATTGCAGATTAGTTAAAAAATATTGAAGATTTTAAAAAAAATTGCAAAGAAAAAAATGTACAAAGAAGAGCAACTATGATGATTAAAGGCCTGAAGACAATAACATATGAAGTTGCATGAATTGGGTATGGCCCGTCTAGAGAAAAGAAGCACTGGAGGTAACATGATAGCAGTATTTCAGCATTTAAAGGGCTGCCACAAAGAAGAGGGGGTGAATTTATTTTCCAAAGTATCAAAAGGCAAGACAAGAAACAATGGATGGAAGCTAATCAAGGAGAGAAGCAACCTAGAATGAAGGAGAAAGCTTCTTATATTGAGAACAATTAACTAGCGGAACAGTTTGCCTTCAGAAGTTGCAGGTGCTTCATCACTGGAGGTTTTTAAGAAAAGTCTGGACAGCCTCCTGTCTGAAATGGTATAGGGTATGGGTGTCAAACTGGATTTGTTTGAGGGCCGGAGTGTTTTTGAAATGTTTTCATGGAATTTCAAATCAGAAACAGTAAAGTAATGAGTTACGAGCATTTGGAGCTTAAAGCCATGAATAAATATTTCAGCACACTTAAAAGCTTTTGGTGATTTTTTTCCTTTATTCATACAGTTCTTTGTTTCCAAGCATTAAAAAAAAACCCTAATGATGAAGCTTTCCTTCACTCTGGATAAACAAATAGCATGTCAATTCCCCTTCCCAATTCCCTTTATAGCAGTGGAAGTTGGCTTGGATTTATGATCTACATTTTGAGTGTATCTAAGCAAACTACTGTTTTCTTTGAGAAGTACAACTGCTTCTAGTCTTGATGCATAGAAATTGTCAGCCTTGGAAGCCATTTTTTACTTGGAAGCTTTGAGGGTGCCACATTTAGTGCTTGGGAATTTGGGAGGGGGGATTTCATTGTGAGGTAGAAGATTAGACTTAACAACATTCTTTTTCAGAGAGTCAAGGACATGTTACCCTGCACCTGGAGAGGAGTGTCTGAAAGGATGTCTCCTGTTGGGATGACTATTAATTGGGCCATGTGATGGACTGATGGGTGTAAGGAATGGATCTTTGATTTTCTTTTGGAAGAGAAAACCCAAAACTCTCAGATTCAGGTTTTCCCAGATGTGCCAGTATGCAACTCTAATAAAATGGAACTTTGAGGAAATGCTTTGAGGAAATCTCAGAGTTTATTGGTTTGGAGTTGGTTAACTGAAGCGTGGACAGAAATTCTTTCTTAGACTTCCAAGGGAGATACAGTGAACTGAAGATGGCTATGTGAAAGCAGAGCCAATCACCACTACAAAAAACCAAAAGATTCCTAGGAATCTCTTTGGATAAGGAGTGGATGGGGGACTGCCCACAGGCACTCCAGATTGTCTACATATGTTCCAGATGCTTTCTTTGAGGAGACCACAGGTCAGTACTTTCCCATGTGTTTGAGCACCAAGAGATGTTGGATTAACTATTTTGCTCACAACCATGAAGAGACTTTTAAGGGGTAAAGAACTAGTTTGGTGTAGTGGTTGGAGTATCATGTTAGAAATCAGGAAACTATGAGTTCTAGTTTCACATTAACCCCAAAGCCAGCTGACCATCCTGGGCCAGTCATTTCTTTCAGACAAGGAGGCAATGACAAACTATTTCTGAAAAATCTTGCCAAGAAAACTGCAGGGAATTGTCCAATCAGTATCAGAGAATTGATTGAACAGAAAACAAAGTGTGCCAAACTCACTTTTTAATTACTTTTGGAAATTGCTCTCTAATTATTTTTAAGCAATTTGATATCTTTGAAATAGTAAGTCAGAAAATTCTGGGTGAATCTGTCTTTAATCCTGACAGAAAGTAATTTTAATCATATATTAAGATTTTAAAGAATCTGAAATAAACAGCAAAAAATAAGATTTTGATCCTAGAAAGTTATAAACATTCCTGATAAAATTAGACTACTGAAAGTTTTACAGTAAGATTTTAACATTAATTAATTTTTAAAAGATAATTATAAAACACAAACAGTTTCTTGTGATAAATAGATCCTATTTTGATGTAATATAGGATTTTGATCCTATATTATAACATATAATAAAGATAAAGATTTCATGATTTCAAAAGTTGGACACTAGAGGAAACTAAAATTTTTAGTTCGAAGAAAGATAAATGGTCCTTTAAAATGAAGCAAAATATTCTAACAATAAAAATATTGAAGGAGACTTTTGAAGAATGGAATCAGAATTAATAGCCATAATATCAACAGTAATAGGGTCTGATTCTGTAGATAGACTAAGCCCAAAAAATGCTATTGGAGAAAAGCCAGATGTAGAATAACCTTTATCTGACAAGATAGAGATGGCATTGAAAAGTCAAGAGAATGGTTTAGAAAGTGATATTTCACTGGATCTATCAAAGACATTGAGGTTTTAAAATAGAAAATGACAAACCTGTGACCTGGGTAAATTTTTCCTGCAGGATTTACAAAAAAGTCTTATTAAAGCCTTGAAGAATATTTAAATGAACTAAATATTAAGATTGTTAGAAGTAAAGGGAAGGAGTATAAAATTGGTTCATTTGATCAAGGTAAAAAAAGATATGTTCTGGTTATCTTTCTTGGACTTTCTACTGACTAAAAAGATGGTGTTTTGTGGAATTGTTTATCAATAAGTGAAGAGATCTGAAATTAAAAGAGAAATGTTTGTATTTTTAAAGATTTAGAGTCACTAAATTTGTGTATATTTGTGATGAAGGTTGGAAATCTCTGTCTCTCTGTCTCACATGCACACACATGCGTGTGTGGATGCTTGTATGTATGCACACACTCATAAACTGTATATATTCTTTTTTATATTATTTTCTTCTTTTTTCTTTCTTCTTTCCTTTGATCCTCTCTATTCGTTTTTCTTTAAGTTTAGTTTATATTGGAATACACCCACCCACACAAACACTGTATGTTCTGTTCTCCTTTCTTGCTTTTATTAGAATTACAATTAAATGGGGGCATTTATTCCAGGCTTAGCTGACAGTTTTTCAGGTTGGGAGCATGGGAGCACAGGGTCTTCATAAATGGTGTCATGTTGAATTACCCTCAGTCCTCTGGATAATGTCACAGGAGAAGAACATCTCGTTTCATTGGAAAATCACACGACAGGATGACAGTAGCACTTAGCTGCAAATATTGTCACACAGTAACTATCAGCTGTTGGGAATAGATCTAGGATAACTGGCTTGTATGTTTTCTACAAGAAAACAAGATTCAGCCTAAGAAAGACTTAGAACTGATTAAGTGGTTGGCTTTTCTGGTATTTGTAGGACTCCTTCCAAGAACATGCCAAAAACATGATGCATAAACAGAAAAAAAATTAGCCTGCCAGAGTTAAATGGCAAGTGGGTGGCCAGAGTGAATAAATGAATGGTTAAATATGCCTACCATCTAATCAATATGATTGGAAATGCAGATGTTATTGAGTTCATATAATTGCTTTTTTAATGCGAAGTAGAGGCAAGGTTTATGAATGTTTGCGCTGTTATGAATGTATTTAATGGGTCTGTGTGAAGCTTCAAAGATTGCTTTACTTCAGAAAAGATTTTTTTAAAAAACCTACAAAATGCAACATGATTCCTTCACTTGTAGCAATAAAACCAGGGGTAGTATTCAGCAGATTCTGACCAGTTCTGGAGAACCAGTAGCAGAAATTTGAGTAGTTCAGAGAACCGGCAAATACCACCTCTGACTGGCCCTGCCCCCATCTATTCTCTACCTCCTGAGTCCCAGATGATCTGCTGTGTCTTCTTTTGTTGCCCTGTACAGGAGAACGGAGCTCTTCTGTGCTGCACAAAGCAGCTGTGCTTCAAAAGCAGAAGATAAAGGTGAGTATGAGACCTCGGGAGGGCAGGTGGGCCCAACAGCAGAGTAGCAGAGAGAACCTGTTCGGTCTCTGCTGCTCATTGCTGCTACCGGCTTGATGGAACTGGGAAGAACTGGTAGCATACCACGACTGATGCCCACCAAGCAATGCCCGCAGAACCAATAGTAATTTTTTTTGAATCCCACCACTGAATAAAACAAAATAGCGGATATGTTTTTCCTCCATTTGTTTCAGAGCCCCTCTCATCCTTCTTCAGAGTCCAGGCTATGAAGGAGGGCTGAGATGATGCTTCCTCAATGAGTGCAAGACGGGCTAGGAGAAGGCTTCTGCTTCAATGTTGCCCCCAAATTTACCAGGCTGCAGCGGGCATCACAATTGTCCAGTCTGGAGACTTCTCTGGATAAAATTTCATCCTAAATTTTGTCAAACCCTCAAGAAAAGATTCAATTCAACTTCTCCTGATCTCTCATCTAGTGCCAGGAAAATAATGTAGAGAAGATGAGCCAGACTGGAATTTTCAAATAACATTGTCTTTTAATCTTCTCCCAATGTATTTTATTAATTTTATTAATAAAGTTTAATTTTATTAATCTTCTCCCCTGTATTTTAGTTCCTTGAAACCATAAAAAAGCATGCCACCCCAACAACAGATCATGTCCTTCTAATCTCAACAATCTAGTGTTTCTTAATGTTATCCATTCCTTAACCCACATCAAATTTGTAGCTTGGTAATACAACTCCCAANAATATAACTCCCAATTAGGCAAACTAAATCCTCCTCTTATTCTGGCATCTTGCAAAAATTTTAACTTTATTCTCACTTTCTTATCTTGCCATATATATTTCAACACAATTTTATTTAAATCTTCAAAATAATCTTTTCCAAGCCTAACTGGAATTGTTTGAAACAAATATAAAATTCTGGGTAGTATATTCATCTTGATTGTTGATATTCTCCCTATTAATGACAGTTGTAAATGTTCCCATTTTGCCAAATCTAGCGCTATCTGCTGCTTAAGTTTGATATTATTCTTCTCTTTTAGGATTGCTGTTTTGGAGAAAGTAGGAGGAGGAAGGAGCATTGTATATGTTCACCACCTTGAGTTACCTATAAAGTAATAAAGGCAGAATGTAAAAAATATATAATCAATCAATACAAATCCCATAGATAAATTGCATACTGTATTTGAAGAGACATTTAGATGTTATTGTAATTGGAAAGAACTAATAATCTGAATGGCTTCTAACCACATTAGACAGTACTAACTACATGTTGTTCAGCATTTCTATATTCAACAGTTCTACTCCTGACATCTTTACTTTTTCTTTCTTGAAGGAAGTCTGAAATACTTTGGAATGTGAGCCAATTTCGTGGAATCTGATTGTTAAAGAATCTCTATAGTGATATAATATAAATGTGAGCAGATCTGCCACAAGGGCGGGGTTTTTTTGTTTATACAAACAAATTTACAAAAAAAAATTCACATGCTGTTTATTTAGAAAAGTATTTTGAACAGCATAAAAGTCACAGTGGTGCAATGGTTAGAGTGCGGTACTGCAGGCTACTTCTGCTGACTGCCAGCTGCCTGCAATTTGGCAGTTCAAATTTCGCTAGGCTCAAGGTTTACTCAGCCTTCTGTCCTTCCGAGGTTGGTAAAATGAGGACCCAGATTGTTGGGGGAAATATGCTGACACTGTAAACTGCTTAGAGAAGACTGTAAAGCACTGCGAAGTGATATATAAGTCTAAGTGCTATTGCTATTGCTAAATCTAGAACAGAAAATGAGCAAGCATAGAAAAAGTAAAAGAGAGAAAGAACTGTAACAGTAGATAAAATAGAACTTTTTATTACACATTTAATTAAATTTAATTATTTTTGTATTCATAAGATTTTAAGGAAAATATTTAAAGGGCTATAATTTTTAGATACAGGCAATACTTTATTGTTAAACTTTTATGATGCTCAACATTATCATGACTCCAAACAGCAAGCAGTATGAGACTGAGCCATATAAAAGCAATTTATGCATGTAATCATGGATTGATTATATGCCATCAAGTCATTTTAGACTCCTAGATTTTTCTCCATGGTGAACAATTATGTATACAACTATAGAAATAGACTTAAATAAGTAAAATTTATTTCCCAATAGGGTTGTGCTGTTTAAAATTAATTCAGCCATTAATTTGTCTTTTAAATTACTGATGTCCATATACAATTATGTAAAATTAACAAAAAATAGCTTTTCCTAAATCAAGGAGAATTAATAATGCAACAGGAACATAGCAATTGAGACTTGGTAGGAATAATACAAATACATATTCATAGGGTAACCTATAAGCACAAAAGGAACTTTTATTATGAACATGTGCAGGAATACTCTTACTCTGACTTTTAATAGAAATAAGGTGAACAGTCTTGCAGTATATTAGATTATTGGCTGATTTGATCCAATAATGCAGCAACTGAATGGAAATAGCTTTCAGAGTTACAAATAAGAATTTTAATAATGTTTCATTATAACGCCAATGGTGTTCAAGTGGTGCTCCAGTTGTTTTGGAATTGCACCCAAGGTGCCTATTGTATTACTATTGGTACTACATTTGCTTTATTTTGCCACAGTCATTCTATTTCTATTTGCAGATCTTTGTATTTTATTTATCTTCTCCATTTTTTCTCTTCTATCTTACTGTATCCAGGTACTGCCACATTCTCTATCCAGACTTTTTTAGCCTTTCTTACCAACAATAATTAAGTCTAGGTTGTTATGTGGCAAGTGTCTTGTCAATTTGAATTTTAAACTCTGAGAGCACTTTAGCCTCTTCATTTTCTGTGACTTTCTCTATTTTATGGTCCCTCAAGTTCTTGCTTGCAGGCAAATGATATGTCTTGCAGATCTTCCAGTGTTATTACTTTGTTGTGCTGCTGTTTGTAATCATTCTGTGCAATTTTCCTGTAGCAGCTAACTAGGTGGTCTACTGTTTCTTCAGCTTCCTTGCAGAGGCAAGCATTTGCTGTGGTTGTTGTCTTCGTAATTCTGACTTTCCATGCATTTGTTCTTAAGTGCAGCCAGAATTAGCCCCTCTGTCTTTTTTCCAACTTTTCTGCTGTTGGCCATTGCCAGGTCTTGCTATTATTTGCTTTGCCTGCTATGTTTTTTTACGTACTGGTCATGCAATGCTTTGTCTTCCTATATCTCTTTTCTCCATTTGATCTTTCTTGTAGACCACTTTGGCCTGTCCAGTACTCAGTAAACCTTCCTGGTAGGTATACTGGTATACCAACTTTAGGACATCTTCACTATCCTTCAGATATTCTTCCAATGTCCTTTCTTCATAAAAAAGCAAAGTGTGTGTGTGTGTAAGTTTGTGTGTGTGTGTGATATGTATATATATGTGTTTGTATATTATCACAATTATATGTACACAGCGGTGGGATTCAACCGGTGTTACTACTGGTTCAATGACTATGTTTTGCCTGACGTGCGCTGCACGTGTGTATAAAAAAACCATCAGCTGTGCCGCCTGGACAGCTGAAAAGCGTTGCGCGCGAGTGCGCAGCATTTGAAAAGCCACTTTTTTCCTGCTTTTCTAACCTCAGCTGTGCCGCACAAAGCAGCTGAGGTTGCAAAAGCAGGAAATACAGAACAAGTAAGAACCCGGGCGGGCGGGTGGACCAAACAGCAACAAACACAGAACCGGTTCGGTGTCTGCTGCTCTGCAGAACCAGGTTCTATAGAACCAGATGCAACCAGTAGCATCCTACCCCTGCATATACACACATATACATACATATATTACACACGAACACACACACACACACATGTACAATATATGCTTGTCACACACTGCATTCCTTTTAATATTGTCATGACAGAGAATAAAATGTGATCTTCCTGATTGCTGTGTCATTTAGTATTGTTCTTGTGAACTTCTTATTAATCACAATGTCTGCCATCATTCTGGATACCAAGGTCTCACCTGGGCTGTAACTTTGACCCAGCAGAAGTTATAGGCAGCATGTAGAGAAATGATTTTTTCTGGAGGGGGAGGGGAGCGTTGGCTTACTGGTTAAAAGATACTGAGCTGATCAGCTGGAAAGCTGACAACCCAGATTTGAAATTTGAGTGTGATGCAATGGGGGGAGCTCCCTTTACTTGCCCCAGTTCCTGCTTGTCTAGTAGTTTGAAAACATCATGCAAATTCAAGTAGATAAATAGGTGGGGTGAGGTAATAGCATTTTGTGCGCCTTGGCGTATAGTCGTGCTGACCATATGACCATGGAAGTGTCTTTGGACAATTCAGGCTCCCTTGGCTATCAAACAGAGATGAGCAGTGCCTCCTATAGAGGTAGTCCTTGATTTACAACAGTTCATTTAGTGACCATTCAAAATTACAACAGCACTGAAAAAAGTGACATGACCGTTTTTCACACTTAACACTATTGCAACATGGTCTGATGATTTACATTTGGATACTTGAAAACTGACTCACATTTATGACGATTACAGTGTCCCAGAGTCATATAATCCTCTTTTGCAACTTTCTGACTACCGAAGTCCACAGGGAAACCAGATTCACTTGACAACCAGGTTCTAATTTAAGAGCTGCACTTTGGGGAAAGAGTAATAAAATGGGGCAGAAATTCAAGCGGTTCACCTTGCAGTTGGATGACCAAATGTTCCTCAACTTTGAGCGACATAAGAATGTTTGTTGGGGCTTCAATGTGTGGTTTTGTAAGCTTGTTTGGATGTTGTTGGAAATGACTAGAAGAGGGAGGAAATCTTTTACTCTTAAAGGCCCCTGTCACGCAACTGCCAACGGAATGCAAAAAACGTTTTGTAAAAAGGGACAACAGCGGACGAGAAACAAATGTTCCATCCGTTGTTATCCGCCGCCCTCTCAAAGGGGGGCAAAAATTTTGGCATAAACCAGGAGCGGGATAACCACGGGAAAGGAACGGGATGGGGGGAGAGGACGCAGGGCGAAATGCCAGAGCAGATGCAGAGCGGATGCAGGAGGAATGCGTAGAGGATGCGTAGAAGATGCAGAGGCGGATGGACACTAGAGGATCGGGCAGAGGACGGCAGTGCCGTAGGTGGGTGAAAAACTGCCAGATGGCCGATTTGCCATCCGCTTTTCATCTGTTTCTTGCCGTCCAGTGCTTTGTACTAACCGATGCGCGTCCGTATAGTTTCCGCGGTTCTTCCCTGCAAATTTCCGGTTTTATCCACTGGAACGGATTTGAAGTTGCGCGGATGTTGGCCAGCGGATGCCTCTAGCGGATATAGCAGATGTGTAAATGGATGCAAGAACGGATGTCCCCCGTATGCCTAGTAGGATTGCAGAATTGGATTGCATTGGATACATTTTTCTGCTCAAAAGTTTTGAGCAGCTTTCAAAAAACCTTCCTGAGCGGGATGAAATGTCCTAATAGACGGATGCTGGTAAGCGGATAGGAAGAGGAAAAGCCAAAAACGGAGCAGTAGGGAGTACAGAATGGAAGCATCACGGTGTAAACCAACGGCAGTGGGCGGAAGTGGGTTATGGCAAGTGTTTTTCTCCGTTTTACATCCTCTTTCCATCCGTTGGTGCAGTGTGACAGGGGCTTAATATTGCTAAATACATTCAAGAACAGCATTACTTGTTTTTTACTTAGTCCTGTTTTTAAAATTCATTTTGTGATTTTCTACAACTTGGGATATAATTTGCATGATCAATTTTTTAAAAAATTAAATTTCAGTTAAAGGGTTTACATACCACACTAAGCCATAAACCATGACTTACAAATCATTGTGGGTGGGTTCACCTGAACCTTAAAGTCAGAAGCAAATCAGTCTTTTCACAGTTAAGCAAACTGGGCTGAAACTATTTTTGAAAAGTGCATGTTTTTCTATAGTCCTCACTTAGTGACCAGAATTGGGACCAGCAACTGCATTGTTAAGCATCATGGTTGCTACATAGAAAATCATCTGACTACAATTGTGATATCCCGGGGCATGGCACAAAGGCAATACAGCCAGTATAATTAGGGGTCTCTTTATTAGCTCCAACTTTGCCCCCAATGTCCCGGTTATCTTATGGTCTGTAAAAAAACTCTCCCGGGAACCTGCAATCTTTTGACTACAGATATTCCAGTCCAAAACGTTATAAACAGAAAACTTTAAACTATGGATTCAGCAAGACAAAATAAAGTAATAAATCTGGCAGGGCAAGATAAGGAGTTCGAGAAGTGAAGTAACACGGCAGTAAGTCAAACCAGTTGGGAGGATGCCAGGAACTCACATAACAGCAGCCAACATGAGATAAACACAACAGTTTGTTTCCAACAAATGCCCCTCCCAAACTGCCTCTCCTTTAAACTCCCTTCTCAGGTGTGCCTTGTGAAGGGGATCAGGGCCCTTTCCTCCCTCGTAAGCCACGCAACCCATGTTGCTCTCTTGTCTGTTCTTCCTGCGTTCCCTCGGATGAAGAGGGAGTAGGCCATGGTCTTCCTTTGAAACCCCTCCCCCTTGTTCTACCTCTTCCCTGCTCTGCCCAGCCTGACTTTGCCCTTCCCCAATTTCCTCCACAGCCAACAGAGCCTATTTCTTGTTCCAAGTCAGCTGTTTGTCTTCTTCCTCGAATTCAGACTCCGACAAGCTTACAACATCACTTTCTATTTGGTTGTTAAATGAATCACTTAACAGTTTTTTATTGCTGCACTAAGTAGTATACTTTTACTTCTGCATTCTCCATTAACTGCTTTTCAGGAACTGATTGTAAAGCACATGAACAGGGATCTTATGCTTCAGGATGCTATGCTGGTCATAAATGCAATGATTGGTCACAAAACTGTGTTTTTGTTTTTTTACAACTTTGTAACATTGAGTGGGGAGTGAGGGGATGGGGGAGTGAGTAAAGTAAGTGATGGGGTAAGCTGGATGGGGGAGTGAGTAAAGTAAGTGAGGATACAGAATATCAGAGTTGGAAGGGACCTTGGAAGTCTTCTAGTCCAATTCCCTGCTCAAGCAGGAGATCCTATTCAATTCTGGACAAATGGCTGACTTAAAAACCTGCAGCGATAGAATACACGCAACTTCTGGAGGCACGCCATTCTACTGGTTAATTGTCCTCTATATCAGGAAACGTCTCCTGAGAGAGGTTAGATCTCTCCTTGCTAAGTTTCTATCGGTTATGTCTTGTCCTGCCCACAGGTGCTTGTCCTAAGCCCATCTTCAGGGAACTTCGCTCTAGCCCAGATTATCAGAATAATCTTGATTTCAGTGAGATTTTTGTTCACATTTTGTTTAAAAATAAATTCTTAAGTTGAAAGCCAGCATTTTTCAGCACTTATATAAAAAAAGGAGTAGACAACATTCTCCACAGAATGTGTGTCAGAACGGATACATTCAGTTTCCAAATAAAAGCAAAGATGCTAACTACAAAACCGATAATCATATATGCTAAAAGAGACACAGAAATCTTCATCTTCACAAAACAAACCTATTGCTTTAAAGTGGCTCTTAATTTAACTACATTGAGATAATACTTTATTTTCCTTTCCTTATGCAACATGACAACCACCAAGACAGACCACTTTGACTAGATTGTTCAAGGTTTTTTGGATTCAGGTCATAAAGCTGCTTGATACAGTTTACGAAAGCAACACAGTGATTGGGAAAAGATTTAAATGATCACAAGTATGAATAAATGATGAAATTCTTCTGAAATGTAGTATTGTTTAAAATATAGAGTACTGCATTTTAAGGTATTGATGGAAGTTGAGCCATGTCTTTTACCATAATACCAAATTCATGTTTTAGATTTTGCTTAATACTTCTTATAAGTAGTGGATTTTTGAGTGGATTTTTAAAGTTCTTGCTAATATTGAAACAGAGTGGAGGTTGGAAATAGGCTAACAACAAATATGCACAGATAGTCCTTGTTTATCATTGTCTATTTAGTGACAGTTTGCAATTATGACAATGATGAAAAAGTAATTATATGAGAAATCCTCGCATTTACAATCTTTGCAGGTCTATAAAGGAAAGGAAAGCTGAAGTAAAATTATAAGACTAGTTGCAATTTCACTTAGTGACTATTTCGCTAAACTGCCAGTTCCAGTTACAATTGCTAAACAAGGTCTTTGTTTATGGGCATAACTTGTTGTCTTTGATTAAATTTAAAATGTTATTCCTCTACCGTTGTAAATGGGCAAGAAGTTACATCATATATAACATCTTCCAGTGTTTAATTAGAATGTTGAATTGGGCAATTCATAAACTTTTTAATATGCAAGTAACACCAATTCTTTTTCAGGAAAATCTGGTATACATGTTTATTAGTTCCTGCTGTGAAGCAGTGAAAGCTGTTGAGAAATGGATGCTTTTCTCGTACATCCTCATATCACACAAATTTTAGGACTAGACAAAGTAGTGAGCAAAGTAGTCTGACATTGGAAGGTATATTCTGGAGTTAAGATAGAGTACTGATTGAAGCATTCCATTATCATATTTCAAAATAATATTTGTGAAACAGCTTTTTGAAAAATAATGCTCCCATAAAGAATGTCTCTTTGTAAGCTGCTAAATAATTCTATTTAAATGATATTTATTTCTCCTCTTTTTTAAAAAAAAATATAGCTGCCAAATTTTAAAGTATTGACTCATTCCCCAATGTCTGATGCCTCCATCACCTTTGAATGCAAGCCACAGTCCCCTTTTGATGGAAGTCCAGATCAGGAAGATTTGAGTGACTTGGTGACAATCTCTGACTTGGCCAGTGTGAGCTTGGCCCATAAGGACCATCAAAATGTGCTGTCTGTGGAGGTACCCAGTGAGATTGTGCAGAATATGATAACCTGCCATAATGGGATGCAGGACGATGGGGTTGGGGGTACTGGAGTAAAAAAGAAACGAAAGAAAAAAGAGCTGGGGCAGCAAGAGCTGGGCAATGAGAAAGAAGTAAAACCAAAGAGGAAAAGAGAACCTAAGGAACCAAAAGATCCCCAGAAGCCCAAGGAGCCCAAAAAGCCCAAGGAGCCCAAGCAGGAAGGGGCCAAGAAACCCAGGAAGCCTCGGGAGCCTAAAGTCCCAAAGGAGTCCAAAGAGAAGAAGAACATTTTAGAGACTTCCTCCAAAGCCAAGCCCAAGAAATCCAGGTTGGTATGGCTCTACATGCTTTTATGTGTCAAATTGCTCATTTAGCTGCTTATCTGGCAGTAGTTTTCTTTTGGTGGACTTTGAACGTGATGAGTCTTTACTGTTACAGCTGAATTTACCCCAGAAGAGCATTAGTGCAACATCTTTGAATTAAGCTTGTCTAGGAAGTTTTGTTGGTGCATTTTTCTGTTCCTTTGGGAGAGTTTCCAGAATTCCAGTGCCTGGGGAAATTCTTCCAGAGGATAATTGAATAGAGAAATTCTTCCATTGTACATACATATACATATATAAATAAGGAACCTTTTGAAATACAGCAGCTATGAGTTATAATGCAAAGTTACAAGGTTATTTCATGCATTTTCATACTAGATTGCTATGCTACTAGAATATATATTTGCAGTGTATGTTGCAGGATCTGAATATTAGAAGCATATGAGTACCTTTCACAAAATTCATAGATACTACTACAATTACATTAATTGTTATTAATTTGGAATCATATAACTTCCATTTTGATGTAGCTGCTAAAGCTCCTTTTATGTTTTTCTCCCTGTGAGGGGAGTTAAATGGAATTTTAATGGAATTATAGTATTTGTTTTCAACTTCATTTCCTCTAAGTTGCTGATTTAGTTAGTCACAGTGCTATGGAAATTGTTTGTGATGATGGCTTGTTGATAATCAGCTGGGGAAAAAAAATCTGATTGGCTCTGTCCATGGAGGGCAAGGGGTATGATCATGTGGGTGGTGATTTTCTCATACAAGTGCCATGATTTGATTACAAGATTGCAACACTCAACTACATAAAATACACATGCATGATGATATCATTGCATGTGTGTAATCATTTTAGTATCAACATTGGTTATCTGTGACTGTGCCTTAAATTGTAAGATGGTCCATGCATAGCATGTTCTACCAGAGAATAGGTCCTAAGTTCTGTAGACATGAAAGTGATATAATTCTATTTTGATTGACTTGGAAATAATACCTTGTGTTGAATGCTACATATAAGGATTTGAACAGAATAGATAAATATAATTGTATTTGTGATCGGTAACTGGATTCTCTAAAGCTTGCTTTTCTGTGAGATCCTTTTGCATGATGATTTTAAAGTCTAAGTGGGACACAAAAATTAGCCTATTTGCTCAACATTATTCTTTTATCAAATTTGGTAAAAATTGAATAAGACAGATTGTCGTCCTACAGTTACTTGGTGACAGAATCAGAGATAAAACCCAGTTTCTCAATGTAGTTGTGATGCAGTTTCTTTTAGAACGAGTGTTTCATAAACTTCCAAAATGATATGGACCTCCTTTATATTTTTAGTGGTATTAAGCCATGATAGAGAAAAGTATACGCCTTCATATTACATTTCTGGGTGTGTAAACTAGTTGTTTATTTATGAAATAGTTGCTGATTTTGAGAGAAACTCATATAACTCATAATTGTCTCAAATCTTTGCTGCTTGGCCTCCCTTTTACTGATTGTAGATATTCGTAGAGCTGATAACTTGTTGCAGTTATGTTATTTGTATGATTAAAATAAAAATATAATGCTGGATTTGACAAGGATTACTAATTTGTGCTGGTAAAATTTTATGCCTCATAAGCACTTATACAGATATTTCTTGTAACAGTATTAGTGTGTATCACTTAAATGAAAAAAATGTTGTCCATTGTTCTGCAGTAGCCAGAAGCTGATAATAATTACTTCTATAGCAGTGGCCCCAATTATTTTGGGCACCAGGGACCGGTTCTATGGAGAAAGGTTTTTCCGTGGACCAGAGGGGGCGTGGTTTCATGTGCTGCTTGCCTCCTGTGGATGGGGGCTTCACTTATTTGCATGGCCCAGTTTCTGGCATGCTGCGGCCCATTGGTGGTCCACAGACTGGGGGTTGGGGACCCCTATTCTATACAACAGTTTTAATGGAAATTAAGCATGTATTCCACAAAAGAAAAATCATGCTATTGTGAGAGTGGAATTGAAAGAGGTTTGAAAGCACACAGTGTAGGTTTAAGTATGAAACTAAACCATATCAACTGCGTAACATTCCTGAAATCAAAAAAGTTGTCATGACTCTCATCATGAACAATGTTCAGCCCAACTCAATTGCAGAAGTGCAGAACTAATTGCATTAGTTGGAGCAGGAAATATTAGGCTGTCCTTAGCATGCTCTACATACACCCCTGTGCTGAACCAATTCATATTGATATCTATCTGGAGAAATTTAACTGAGCAGCAATTCAGGCTAAAGGGTAATATTTTCAAATCTTCGGTAAGGGGCAGAACTGAGAAAAAATAAATGATTCTGGAAAAGGAAAAGTATTGGGACTCGTTTGTATCTTTATTACAGCATTTTCTTCACAGAGCTCTCCAGGTTGCTACATCAGTGGCCTTTTCTTGCTGTGAGGCCCTCTGGCCTTCTTACAAAGATGAGACCAGCATCACATTATAAATATCATCTGAAGTTTATGGAAAACAAGTGAATTTGGTTAATCTTGAAGAGGCTCTGTGGAAGAAATATGCTTAGCCACATGTATTTATAATGGTTTCTCTTCTAACCAAATAAAAATATACTAAGAATGTTAAAAAAAATCTTATTGTACTAGCTAATTAAATGCTTCTCAATGAGCCTTAAGATTTGCTAGTGACAAACTGATTACTGTTGCTATTTCAGGATTGAGGAACCTGGATTCATGTCCATTTATTCCTTCACAAAACTTGTCCAAAAGTACATAGTTGAGAAATGTTGCTTCCAAAATGTCAAAATAAAGTGTATGCAAATACAGCCATTGCTGCAAATTCTATAAGCATCTGGTAATTGTGGCATAATCTCCTCTAAATCATTTCTAATCATAGTGAGCTTCAACATCTATCAATGGAAAGGTTGCTAATTGTAACTACAGAACCAATATCTGGGGACTTATTATAAAATTGAAAGCACCAGCAGCACTGCACTTCCACAGCTTCTAATGCAATTAGAAGTATGTCATCTACTCACACCTGCACTAGAAAGTTACATTACAGGATTTATTCTTTACATATTTGAAGCAAATACCATAGCAATATTCCATAAAACTGCAACATAAAGATCTGATGTGAAAATGATATCAAAACATATATATTGCCTTTTGTGGAACAAGATGCAAAACTATACTTCTGATTAAAATGCAGGATATGAAAGTTGAATTTTCTGCAATACTTGTGAGTATTTAACTGTTAATTTCTTCGTCTGTCAGTGCTCTTCTGTTTCTTGTTTGATATAAATGCTGGTATCAGATATCTGAAACCAAACAAATGTAAATATGCCCTCTGTGCTTTGCAGATATTGATGCACGAGCACAATCATCATTGCTAAACAAGGGATATTAGATTCTTATTTTCTTTTATTTAATATGAAAGTGAGCTATGTTTTGGGTGATGTTGAAGAAGACACAAAACTAGACATTCATCTGAGAAGCACTATAGAAAACTGAACTGGCATGATTATGTACTCAGGTTGTATGTATAGAAAATCCCTTTTCTTTAATACATATTTTATGAATGAAATACTGTCAATGAATTGTCATACAGAAGTTTATGAACTTGCAGTTGATCTCTGATCAGCAGGAGATGAAAGTTTCACCAGTTGAAAGTAGCATTAAGCTTGCAAGAGAAATTGATTTGACTAACATAAAGACTGAGTATCAAGAAGGGAATATTGTCACATACAAGACAGTTACTGGAAAACTGATTATTCAAGACATAGAGGATGAAAGGATGAAATGCCTAATGGTTGAGGCACTTGGTATAAATCCACATTGAAGGTTCTTTGGAATGGTAAATAGACTTGGATGGTAAGATAAAATATTGAACAGAAAGTGCTTTTTCAAAAGGCAACTAGACTTGGATGAGAAGTGAAACATCTTCAAGCAAAAAAAAAAAAATCTAAAAAAGTCTAGTTGCCTTTGAAAAGCACCTTTGGGACTATCATGACTGAGAATCTCCTAAAATAAACAAATAGATTGAACCTTTGTAGCAATTTGGGAGGATTCTTGCATTTTCTGTTTTTGAAGATTTGAAATTATACATGAAATTATTGGAATTCTGCCTGCGTTCGCGACCAGTTCTATTAAAACCAGTTGTTATGAATTCCTGCGCGGTTCGGCAGCAACACAGCAAATTGTGCCCAACTTGGCTGGCCGCCATCCTTCTCTCATCCGCCCCTCCTCTCTCCGTTAGTCAGCCTTATATGTGATGCGTTGAATATTGTGGTGGCATGCCCGGCATTGCTGACTGCATTTCTTCCCCCGCCCAGTCATATCTTTAAGGTATTTTCCCCCCTCCTGACGATCAGCTGTTCTGATGATCAAGCTGTGCCGTGATCCATCTCACTGTTCTTAATGCTTTGCCCATAGGCTTCCCTTAGGTCCAGGAGACAAAAAGGGTGGGAGGGGTGTGGGGGCGGAGCAGTGCCCCTTCCCATGCCCATTATATTTTCCTTCCCTGGGGCTGCGCAGGGAACCTTCTGGGAATAAAAATGTACCCCCCAGGAGGCTTCCTTGAGGCCCAGGAGCCAAAAAAAAGGTGGAGAGTGCTACAAAAAAAAAAAAAAACCACACTCACCCAGTCACATGGCCACGCCCACATGCCTACCAACCAGTTGTTAAAAAATTTGAATCCCACTCCTGCTCCCAGACTGTAAATTTTTTGCATATATGCAGAGCTTATTTATAAATGTGTAAGTATATACCCCAAAGAACCAGTATGGTCTCAGGTTTCTCACACAGCAGTTAATATGCAGCTGCTATTGTATATGAAGCTGCTACAAGGCTTCCCTTTTTAATTTGCTAAATCTACATCCATGTAAATTATAACTAAAGCAGCCATATCACTGATGAGTTTTTAGGTTTCACAGCACTGGACCTGACTTTATGAGAAAAAACAAGGTGTTCATTCAGTATGGCTACAAAATAGCAGACTGTTGGCAGCAGTTTGCAAGTCACCTCTTCCCAGACCATCACCCATTGTATTCAGAATGTGCGAAAACTAATGCTTTTCCCAGTTTTTTTTTCCCAAGGAACATCATCAAATAGGATGACAAATAGATATAGAGCAACCGTGAATCTTTTGCAGAGGTGCTGCACATCAGTGATTAAAAAATAAATTGCAATTTACAGGTGTTGTGTACCCCTATCAGAGTGATAAATATTGGATTATTTCAATTAGATTTATTCTAGGTACCTTTTTTACAATATGCACAACTGTTAGACATTTTTTTCAGAAACAAAATAGAAAAGTACTGCAGAGTTAAAAGTATTTGTTCTCTTCCCACTGGAATTTTTTTTTTTGCATCCTGAAGAAAATATTGTAACTAACTTTTACTTCCGTTTATGAAGATGGATAATGGAATCTCACTCATCAGATAATCTATAATCCAATTAGCACAGTTCTCCCTCGATTCTAATTCTTTTTGTAAAGCACCCAAGTGAGTTAAATCACTGGTCTATTATATTCATAATTTCCCAGTCACCTTTCCCCAAACTCTCTTCATTTGTTTAAACTATTCCATTTTCTGTTGCACAGTTACAACATGTCATCTTTTCTGAGTAATTGACTTCTATGTGGAATTTAAGAAGATTCATGAATTTGGTCACTGCTAGCTTTTGAATCCTCATTTTTTTAAAAATAGTTGGGTAAAAACAAAAGTATATCCCCTAATATCAGTTCAGAAGAAAATGTTTATTTTCACCTGTAGTTATTTGCTGAATTTACTTATTTTCTATTCATACTTGTTACATTTATATTCTGCCTTTCATTCAGAAACTCAGGGATGAGCAAGTATGGAGTGTCTTAATCAAATAATATGTGGATGTAGGTGAAGCTTCTTCCAGAAGTGGTCACACAAGAAATGGTATAAAACTATATATATATGAAATATCAATGAGTTTGGTTTATGCATTTGTTAGGATTTTTTAAGTGGCTTGTTTAATAAGCCATATTGCTAGGTCATAATGGATAGGCTTGTACTTGATACTAAGCCAAAGAACAAATAACTATATTATGGCATAATTTAGTCCTTGGTATTCTCTAAGCTTAGTTGTTCACATGAAGATGTTTCATTACCCAGCTAGGTAACATCATCAGTGCTAGAAAGGAGTGAGATTTGCTTTTTATTAGGATTGTAGGAAGCTAAATAAAATATTGGCTTGATTGCAGTTTGGCAAAAAGATCAATCCAGCTATGGCATTGCCACAGTAGCTGCCAACCTAGAACTTCCCACTGGTGTGTATACAGCTGTACTTGTCTGGCATGTGATACTGAAATCTGCACTAGATTTCATAACTTAAGGCCCTGTCACACTGGCCGATGGATGCAAAACGTTTGTAAAAAGGACACAGCGGACGAGAAAAATGTTCC